>BPLR01002488.1:5000-45998 GCA_021605095.1 Caerostris extrusa
ACACGTTTTTTGGAAGAACTTTGTTTCTACAAGTTTTCCCATCAACCTACAAATATTGTATATCCATTACAATACGGTACGAGCCCATTGAAAATTGAATAAACACATGTATGGCATTTCAGGTTCTCAAATCCAATCTTTCCTTAAAAATAAAAATACTTTCTGATCAATTGATTTATCTTGTTTATTCCTGGGGTTTCAAACCAACTTATTTTCCAAATTTTTAACTCAGTTCTCTGTGTGCACCATATCACTCAAGAACGGCTTTCAAAAGTTTTTTTTCGCGTGTTTTAATGAAATTTTATCACTAAACACATCTAAGAACCGAAATTGTTTAGAAATATGTTTAAACTATATATTACGCTAGATGCACGCTGTACCAGGGGGACACGAGTCGAGATAAATATTACACTTATTTCACAGTAATGTGCTGGTTTGTAATTTATAATAATGAAAAAGTTTTTATTTAATTTTAGGATTATAGGATTATAGAATTCTTATAATATTATTTCTTATTTTAAACCGGGGATTAGACATCTGAACTTTCATTTAATATTCCCACCTGCTCACAATGTCAGTAGATGTGACAAAGTATGATCAACAACTAATTATGAGAGTTTCCGTAAAAGAAACTATCTGTCTACTAAACATGATCTATTACATCTCGAAGTAGATTATTTCTCAGAAATGAGAAGCAAGATTATATTAACATTACAACTTAAACAATAATACTAAATTATAAATGTTTCTATTCTGAAATAATTAGAATTTTCAATTTGGTTTTCCAGTCAAGGTGTAATTTAATTACCGATTGTAAAATACATGGAAATAAATCCTCTTAAATCATAAAACTTGTTTTCAAATCTATAATGCATTCTGCTTTGCAAAAACACGAATAAAAACATAGAGTTTGAACCAAAAAATTAATCAATTTATTAATTAACAGCAATATTTAATTATTTTCAATTTTCACAACATGGGTACACAAACGCTAAAAAGTTTATGCAGCTCACATTTTTATTCCGATCTACTATTGTCTTTCATCTTATTTTAACAATCATCTAATCCTAGTCTTTAACATAAAGTCTCAAATTAAATTATTTTAACTAGGAAGATAATGTTCTGTTAATAATTAGTATTTCCTAATAAAAAATTTACAACTAAATGCAATTCATCATATAAATTAGACAAGTTTAACATGATTATTTAAGGAATTTGAAATAAATAAATTTTTAAAACACTATTCGGGAAATAATTCGTAGAATTAAATATTTATTTATACATTTTTAATTTCTGAAAATGTTTGATATAAAGGAATTCAGCCATCAATTCATTATTTGAAAAAGAATGGACAGTAAAAACAGTCACATTATTTTACACGGGTTGTCATTTGCTTACCTGCTATATGTCGATGGACCACATTTTCCACATACATATACCAAGAACAACCCGAACGTAGGAAAAAAAGGCAGGATTTCTAGCGTTAATTGTCTTCATATGTGTATATGGATGAAAACCCAAACAATCCTTACCATTGTAAGGTCTCGGCGTGCATTACACCTATAACAGATTCAAAAAGCGGATCACGGGAACACTATAAATATAAACAAGCAGTATATGTATATATATATATATATATTATAGAGAGAGATAATGAATCGTGGGTTATTATACAAAGAAATTAAAAAATTAGAAATAAAATTTGACCACAAGTGCACGATTAAATCGCAAGTACAATTCATTCTGAGGTCGGAGATTGTCAGAGTTCTCGAGTGTACGTCGAATTTAATTGCCTCGACTGCGACAGACCTTAATTATCACACGGCGTGATGAGCGAAACCACAAGGGGTTCGCTTTGAAAAACAGGCGGAAACTCCAGCCTATTCAGGGACTTCAGAAAAGAAAAACAACACTTCTGGTCGCAGAACTCTATTCTTCACCAAACTCTTCCTATACAATCAGTCGGGACAGAGGGGAAGGAGGGCAGCTTTCCTCTTTTTCTCATTTTACATTTATCAGCTCACGGTCGAACACGAATCACGATGGAACAACTCATGGTATATCAATTGGTTTATATTCATTCTGTAATGTTTTCGATCTGTAAAGCTAGCACATCCGTTCATTAGTTTCCTGAGTCTCATTATACATGATATTAAATATTTACTGAGTGACGGGTTGTTCTCATTAGCACAAAACACTAATTTCATGTAATATAACTACCAAAAATAGTGTTTGTCTGCTGTCAAATTTGAGTGATGGATTGTTAGTACGTACTTGTCAAAGAATATAAATTCTTCTTACCTGGGAATGAAATGTCAAAACTCTTCCCGTCAGGAAAAATGCTATACCATGCTGTCTGAGCTCAATGCAAGACTCTAACACACTCTGTCGCAATCGTTATCAAGGCTTCTCGTTTCTGAAAGCAGTGATTCCTATGAATCAACAAAGGCGATTCTAGGTCATCCAGCATGCTTGTTAAACCCGTTATCGTTATTGGTCAAAGGATTGATCTTAATATCCTCCTGAATACGGTTTTTGAAGACAGCAATTATCATCTGTCCAAGTTAAAATAATAATAAGCGATAAAAAAATTTTACCTGACTTATTATATATCTCAAAGACATAAAAAGTTGCTTGATACACAAATAAAAACAATTGATCAAATTTCAATTGTAAACATAAAGTATCCAATCACCATATTTTTGCTATTATAACTTGCAAGAAATCATTCATTGTAATAGATATATTGTAGTTACTGTTATGCAATTTGAAGTCGTCCAATTGAATAATTCCAAGACAATTAAAAATTCACAATCTTCGCTCGTCTGCTGAAATAGTAATGCCTACTGAATATTTTTATAACATAGAGTTTGTGATTCGATTGTTCCATTTATACCTTCCTAGTAGTGATTAAAAATTATTTCCTCTTGTTCCGCAGAAGGGTAGTATAACATCGTGTCACACTTTGGGATCAGAAGGAATAAAAAAGAAAATTTCGTAAAAAATATTTATTACTGTAAAAGGATATAAAATTTACTCTAGTATATAGAAATAGGTCTACATTGAAAAATTATCTACGAAATTAGATTCATTAATATATATACTTTTAAATAATTAAGTGAATTTTTTTTTTTATTCTGGACATAGCTTAAGAATGTTGGAGAATTTAGTGACGTCCTTTTTTCTCTATGATACAAATTATATTTACAAGAAATATAAAATATTTTAAAACATGAGCTTCACTCTTCATGACACTAATGGATTCTTAGAAAATAATCATCATTCTTTAATCATTTTAATAATGCTTAATATATAAGTAAATTTTGTAGGATACAATGACATATTTATTTCATTATTCCTGTGTATGTTTAAATTCATTAATTGTATTTAATGGATAACAATGCATATTGCATAATTATTTTTAATTATATTAAAAAAAAAATTTTGCTCTTACAACTGACTTAAACTTAACTTAGATCAGACCACTTTCATTTTAATTTCATTTTCATCTTCCGATAATGTAAGGAAAATCAAACCTTCAAATAATTCCTTATTTTAGACCATTTTTGTTATACATATTGAGAATTGCGCATATATATATATGATATTGATATTGATATGGAACAGCATATTTTAATTAAACTATAGTTTTAGTGGAATCGAAATGACAATAATTAAAAGATATTAGAAAAAAAATTTCTATGAGTTTTTTTTCTAAACTAAAACATTTTTCTTGCAATAAAGTATTTAATACAAGTTTTAAATTAATTAAACAGGGAATTGTCACGGATATAAAAAAATATTAAAGGCTTTTAACTTCTTTATAGCTCATTATCCAATCATCATCAACTTTTCATTTTAATCGCGAGTTTTTGCAAGCATTTCAAAAGTCATCATTATTTATAAGCACTAAATTAAAAAGCCATGATCTCTAAGCTCCACTTTAAAAACTTTCTTTTAAATAGTGTTACATTGTAAAGAATATCAGTAAAATAAATAAAAACTTTTCAGAATTTTTTTCAGAAATGATAAAATGCTATAAAAAAATTACAAGCACCGAAGACCCCTATATGTATATATGCTAAAATATAACATTACCTATACACTTAAATATTTAAAAAAAAAAAACTTTTGAAAGAAGGCAAACCACTCAAAAGCATTCCTTCCATTTTTTCCAAGCATTTAAATGAATATGCTTTCGACGTCAGCTTCAAGGATGGATTTTATTTTGATTCCACACTTTTTCTCAAAAAAACATTTTTAAACACTGATTTTGACAGGAAGTGGATGTATTTTTCGAATTTCTTTGTTCCACGATCTATCTTTTGATGCGTTCCAAAAGAAAAGAATTTCTTTTTCTACCGATAAAACGTATGAGGGAAAAAAAGAAGATGAGGCAAGTGCGTTTTCAATTTTTTCTTAACGATTTGTGAGCAGACGGTTTTTATATATATATATATATATATATATATATATATATATATATATATATATATATGTAGGAGGTTGAATAAATATTTGGTTGAGAAAAAGTAGGAATTAAAAAAATGAAAGAATTCTAAGAATAACATTAGCACGAAAATTTCTTCTGGTGTCACATTGTTTTGAAAAAAATACACTAACATATTTATATTGAAAAGGTTTCTGATATATTAGCTGATGAGGAATTTTTTTGAAATGCAAGAAATATTTCTCTTATTAACCTCAAATAAAACAAGTATGAATCAGGCTCAACGTCCAAATGTACTATAGTGAATTGCAATGATGCACTTGCAAGTGGAAAATAAGAGGAACTACCAAACAATTAAAACAATTTATATTATAATACTACTGTGTCCAAAAAGTAAGATCAATTTGCAACTTAAATTTCCAAGGCATATGGTATTTCAATTTTGATGGTATTCAAACTGATTCCGGAGATTTTTGAAATGTCTGAATTAGATGAGCAAAGAACTTGCATTAAATTTTGTTTGCGGAAACGTATAGAATGTGGCATTCGTTGAGCATTCCAATATCGGAAAGAAATATTTAGAAGTGGTAAAAACAGTTCAAAGAAGGCAGAGAATGCGTTGAAGACGAAGAGTCATCTGGCCGACCACCAACCTCAACCGACAAAGCTTACATCCAAAAAAGTAAAGATTTGGATTAAAAAATATCCCAAAAATTAGAAGCGAAAGATTATATTAATTTTAATAACATTAATTCTAATAATATTAACGCAAAAATTAATTCCGGTGGCACATTGTTATGAAAAAATCCACCAACATATTTAATGTCTTAAAAGTGTATTAAAAATAATTTTGAAATATTGGATGACGCAGAATTTTTCATAAATAAAAAGAAATATTTCACTTATTAACCTTAAATATAACATTAGATTCAGAGTTAATCAAAATATGCTATAGTGAGTGGCAATGATGCACTTGAAAGAGTAAAATGAAGTGAATTGCCCACCAAGTGATTTTAAAGGTTGCAATTGACATGGAACAGAATATTTTCCTTAAACCATAGGGGAATTAAAATGTCAATAATTAAAAAGATATTGATAGAAAAAGAATTTATATGAGTATCTCTCTATTAAAAATTGTAGATCACTTAAAAGAAACTTTAGATAAATTAAAAGAAATTACCCTGGACATAAAAATAAAAATATTAAATGCTTTTTAACTTCTTTACAGCTCATTATCCAATAATCATCAAATTTTCATTTCAGTCGCGGTTTTTTACAAGCATTTCTAAAGTCATCATTATTTACTATCATTAATTTAAAAACTCCTGATCTCTAAACTCCTCTTTAAAAACTTTTTAAATAGTAAGGAATAACATTGAAATGAATATCACTAAAATAAATAAAAAAACTTTGATAACAGAATAGTTTTTTTTTTTTTTTTTTTAATGATAAAATACTATAAAAACATTACAAGCGCCAAAGAACCTTATATGTATAAATGCTCGAATATAACATTACCTATACACCTAAATATTAAAAAAAACTTTTGAAAGAAGGCAAACCATTTAAAAGCATTCCTTCCATTTTTTCCAAGCATTTAAATGAATATGCTTTCGAAGTCAATTTTTAAAAATGGATTTTATTTTGATTCCATTTTTTTTTTTTCAAAAAACATTTTTAAACACTGATTTTGACAGGAAGTGGGTGTATTTTTCGAATTTTTTTTCTTCCTTGATCTATCTTTTGATGCGTTCCAAAAAGAAAAGAATTTCTTTTTTCTACCGATAAAACGTATGTGAGAAAAAGAAGACGAGGCAAGTGTGCTTTCGATTTTTCTTAACGATTTGTGAGCAGGCGGTTTATATATATATATATATATGTGTGTGTGTAGGATGTTGAATAAATATTTGGTTGAGAAAAAGTAGGAATTAAAAAAAAAAAAATTCTAAGAATAAAATTAGCACGAAATTTTCTTCTGGTGTCATATTGTTTTGAAAAATATCCACTAACATATTTAACGTATTAAAAACGTTTCTGATGTTTTAGCTGGCGAAGAATTTTTGAAATGCCAAGAGAACTTTCACTTATTGGCCTCAAATATAACAAGTATGCATCAGATTCAACATTAATCAAAATGTACTATAGGGAGTTACAATGATACACTTTCAAGTGGAAAATAAGGTGAAATACCAAACTATTTAAACCATTTACATTATAATATATCACATATATCATATATCATCGTCATATATATTACCTTATAATATACAAGTGAATTTTATGGTAATTAAGAAGAAGTATTAATTAAAAATGATTTTTACAAATACATCAACACGAACATTTCTTCTGTCACATTGGTTTGAAAAAAACATCCACTAGCGTATTTAACGCATTAAAAATGTTTCTGACATATTAACTGACGAAGAATTTTTTTAAATGCAGAGAAATATTTCGATTATAATATAATATCAGATTCAGCGTTAATCAAAATATGATACAGTGAGTCGAAAGGATGCACTTGCAAGATGAAAATGAAGTGAATTGCCTTCAAGTGATTTTAAAAGTGACTGAGAAGAAGTATTAATGAATTTTAAAAATAATATTAACACAAAATTTCTTCTGATGTCACATTGTTTGGAAAACAAACAGCCACTAACATACTTAATGCATTATAAATGTTCTAAAATTATTTTTGATGTATTAACTGATGAAGAATTTTTTATAAATACTAAGAAATATTTCGCCTCAAATATATCATCAGATTCAGCGTTAATCACAATATGCTATAATGACTTGCAATGTTGCACTTGCAAGAGGAAAATGAGATGAATTTCCCACCAAGTGATTTTAAAGGTTGCAATTGACATGGAACAGAATATTTTGATTAAGCCAAAGTGGAATTAAAATGTCAATAATTTAAAAGATATTGATAGAAAAAAATTATATGAGTATTTTTCTAGATATATTAAAAGAACATATAAATTAAAAGAAATTATCAGGGTTATAAAAATAAAATATTAAACACTTTTAACTTATTTATAGCTCATTATCCAATAATCATCAACTTTTCATTTTAGTCGTGCTTTTTACAAGCAATTCAATAGTCATCATTATTTACAATCATTAATTTAAAAAAAAAAAGTCATGATCTCTAAACTCCACTTTAAAAACTTTCTTTTAAATAGTAAAGAATAACATTGTAAAGAACATCACTAAAATAAATAAAAAAACTTTGACAACAAAATTTTTTTTATTTTAAAAATGATAAAATACTATAAAAACATTACAAGCACCAAAGAACCCTATATGTATATATGCTGAATATAACATTACCTATTCACTTAAATATTTCAAAAAAAAAAAAAAAAAACTTTTGAAAGAAGGCAAACCACTCAAAAGCATTCCTTCCATTTTTCCCAAGCATTTAAATGAATATGCTTTTGGCCGTCAGCTTTAAGGATGAATTTTATTTTGATTCCACAATTTTTTTTTTTTCAAAAAAACATTTTTAAACACTGATTTTGACAGGAAGTGGGTGTATTTTTCGAATCTTTTTTTTCTTTCCTCGATCTATCTTTTGATGCATTCCAAAAGAAAAGAATTTCTTTTTCTACCGATAAAACGTATGAGGGAAAAAGAAGATGATGCAAGTGCGTTTTCGATTTTTCTTAACGATTTGTGAGCAGACGGTTTATATGTATATGTAGGAGGTTGAATAAATATTTGGTTAAGATAAAGTAGGAATTAAAAAAAATGAAAGAACTCTAAAAATAACATTAGCAAGAAAATTTTCTTCTGGTGTCACAGTGCTTTGAAAAAAAAAAAAACATCCACTAACATATTTAATGCCATGAAAGAGTTTGAAAAATAATTTTGAAATATTGGCTTGCGAATAATTTGTTATAATTGCCTAGACAAATTTTACTATTAGCCTCAAATATAACAAAAAATGCTATACTGAGTTGCAAAGATGGTGCCTGATGGCTGAGTGAGTAGCTCGTGGTGCCACAGGTTTCGGATTCGACTCCCAGCTGTGCCACAAATGTTTGTAGTGGTTCGAAATCCACGTTATAATATGACTGTTGGGAATAGGGATGACAAACCTACGCCCAACATAAAAAGAAAAACATCTCTCATTTCGAAATTTGCCAGTAGGCAGACGGCCTTGGCCCACCATGAGGCTGATGCGCCAATGATGATGTCGATGATGAGTTGCAATAATATACTTGCAAGAGGAATATGAGTTGAATTCACGTGAATTTAAAGGTGATTAACAATTAAAAAAAAAGTATTTTAAAGAATAACATTAACACAGAAAATTACTTCTGTGGTCACATTATTTTGAAAAAAAAACATCCCTATTAACATATTTAATGCCTTAAAAAAGTTTTAAAAAGAATTTTGAATATTGGCTGACGAATTATTTTTTATAAATACCAAGAAATAATCCGGTTATTAACCTCAAATATAACATCAGATTCAGAGTTAATCAAAATATGCAATAGAGAGTGGCAATGATGCACTTGCAAGAGGAAAATAAAGTGAATTGCCCACCAAGTTATTATAAAGGTTGCAATTGGCATGGAACAGAATATTTTGATTAAACCACAGTGGAAATTAAATATGAATAATTAAAAGATATTGATAGAAAAAGAATTCTATGAGTATCTTTCTAGATATAAAAAAGATAAATTAAAAAGAACTTTAGAAGGCAAGCCACACAAAATCATTCCTTCCATTTTTTCCCAGCATTTAAATGAATATGCTTTCGACGTCAGCGTTAAAGATGGATTTTATTTTGATTCCACATTTTACAAAGATTCCACAAAGAATTAAAAGAAACTTTTGATAAATTAAAAGAATTACCATGAACATAAAAATAAAATATTAAACGCTTTTAACTTTTTATAGATCATTATTCAATAATCATCAAATCTTCATTTCTGTCGTGTGTTTTTACAAGCATTTCAAAATCATCAATTTATAATCATTAATTTAAAAAAGTCCTGATCTCTAAACTGCACTTTAAAAAACTTTCTTTTAAATAGTCAAAAATAACATTGCAAAGAATATCACTAAAATAAAAAAAAACTTTAGATAGCAGAATAGTTTTTTTTTTTTTTTCAAAAATGATAAAATACTATAAAACCTTACAAAGCACCGAAAACAGTATATGTATATATGCTAGAATATAACATTACCTATACACTTCAATATCAAAAAAAAAAAAACTTTTGAAAGAAGGCAAACCACTCAAAAGCATTCCTTCCATTTTTTCCAAGCATTTAAATGAATATGCTTTCGACGTCAGCTTTAAGGATGGATTTTATTTTGATTCCACATTTTCTTTAAAAACGTTTTTAAACACTGATTTTGACAGGAGGTGGATGTATTTTTAGAATTTTTTTCTTCCGCGATCTATCTTTTAATGCGTTCCAAAAGAAAAGAATTTCTTTTTTTCTACCGATAAAACGTATGAGGGAAAAAGAAGATGAGGCAAGTGCGTTTTCGATTTTTCTTAACGATTTGTGAACAGACGCTTTATATATATATGTAGGAGCTGAATAAATATTTGGGTGAGAAAAAGTATGAATTAAAAAAAAAGAAGAATTGAAGAATAACATTAGCACAGAAAATTTCTTCTGGTGTCACATTGTTTTGAAAAAAATCCACTAACATATTTAACGCATTAAAAAAAGTTTTAGAATATTTCGGATGTATTAGCTGACGAAGAATCTTTTATGAATACAAAGAAATATTTTGCTTATTAGCTTTAAATATAACATCAGTTTCCGCCGTAATCAAAATTTACTACAGGGAGTTTCAGTGATGCACTTGCAAGATCAAAATGAGAGAAATTGCCTTCCAGTGATTATAAAGTGACTCAGAAAAGTAAGAATTAAAAAAAAGAAAGAATTATAAGAATAATATTAACACGAAAATTGTTGTGATTTGTTTTGAAAAAATCCACTAACATATTTAAATCATTAAAAATGTTTGATATAACAGTTGAAGAAGAATTTTTTTTTAAATGCGAGAAATATTTCTCTTATTAGCCTCAAATATAACAAATATGCATCAGATTCAGGGTTAATGAATATAACTGATAGTAAATTGCAATGAGGCACTTGCAAGATGAAAATGAGGCGAATTGTTTTCAAGCGATTTTAAAGGAGATTAAAGAAGTATTAATTTATAAAAAGGAATTTAAGAATAACATTAATACAGAATATGTTTTCTGGTGTCGCAAATGTTTTGAAAAACCCATCCACTAACATATTTAATGTCTTAAAATAGTTTTAAAATAATTTTGAAATATTAGCTGATGAAGAATTTTTTATAATACCGAAAATATTTCGGTTATTAGCCTCAAATATACAGAATCAGCGTTAATCAAAATATGCTAGAGTGAGTTGCAAATGATGCATTTGTAAGATAAAAATGTCGTGAATTGCCCATCAAAATGATTTTAAATTGACATAGAACAGAATATTCTGATTAAACCATAGTGGAATTAAAATAAATGTCAATAAATAAAAAGATATTAAGAAAGAAAAAAAATGAGTATCTTTCTAAATATAAAAAAAACGGATAAATTAAAAGAACTTTAGATAAATTAAAGAAATTATCATGGATGTAAAAAGCAATATATTAAATGCTTTTTAACCTAAATTCTTTATAGCTCATTATTCAATAATCATCAACTTTGTATTTCAGCCGTGAGTTTTTACAAGCCATTTCAAAATCATCATTATTTAGAATCATTAATTTAAAAGTCATGATCTCTAAACTCCCTTTAAAAACTTTCTTTTAAATAGTAAAGAATAACATTGTAAAGAATATCACTAAAATAAATAAAAAAACTTTGACAACAAAATAGTTTTTTTTTTTTTTTTTTAAATGATAAAATACTATAAAAACATTACAAGCACCAAAGAACCCTACATGTATACATGCTTGAATATAATATTACCTATACACTTAAATATTTCAAAAAAAAAAAAAAACTTTGAAAGAAGGCCAAACCACTCAAAAGCATTCCTTCCATTTTTTCCAAGCATTTAAATGAATATGCTTTCGACGTCAGCTTTAAGGATGGATTTTATTTTGATTCCACGTTTTTTTTTTCAAAAAAAACATTTTTAAACACTGATTTTGACAGGAAGAGGGTGTATTTTTCGATTTTTTTTCTTCCACGATCTATCTTTTTGATGCGCTCCGAGAGAAAAGAATTTCTTTTTTTCTACCGATAAAACGTATGAGGAAAAAAAGAAGACGAGGCAAGTGCGTTCCCGATTTTTCTTAACGATTTATGTAGCACACGGTTTATATATATATGTAGGAGGTTGAATAAATATTTGGTTGAGAAAAAGTATGAATTAAAAATGAAAGAATTCTAAGAATAACATTAGCAGGAAAATTTCTTCTGGTGTCACATTGTTTTAAAAAAAATATCCACTAATTTATTTAACGCATTAAAATGCTTTTAGAATATTTTTGAAGGATTAGCTGACGAAGTATCTTTTATTAATACAAAGAAATATTTCGTTTATTAGCCTAAAATATAACATCAGTTTCAGCGTTAATCAAAATAGGCTATAGTGAGTTGCAAATGATACACTTGCGTGATCAAAAATGAGAGAAATTGCCTTCAGAAAAAGTAAAATTGATTATAAAGTGATTCAGAAAAAGTAAGAATTAAAAAAAGGAAGAATTCTAAGAATAACATTAGCACGAAAATTTCTTCTGGTGTCGCAGTGTTTTGAAAAAAACCCTTCCACTTATTTAAAGCATTAAAAATGTTTCTGATGTATTAGCTGACGAAGAATTTTTTTGAAATGCAAGAAATATTTCACTTATTAGCCTCAAATATAACAAATATTCATCAGATTTAGGGTTAATGAAAATAGCTGATAGTGAATTGAGCCACTTGCAAGACGAAAATGAGGCGAATTGTTTTCAAGTGATTTTAAAGTTGATTGAGAAGTATTAATTTATAAAATGAATTCTAAGAATTACATTAATACAGAATATTTATTCTGGTGTCACATTTTTTTGAAAAAAACATCCATTAACATATTTAATACCTTAAAAGAGTTTTAAAAAAAATGTTGAAAAATTGTCTGACGAATAAGTTTTTATAAATACCAAGAAATATTCTGCTTATTAACCTCAAATATAACATCAGATTCAGAGTTAATCAAAAATATGCTATAGAGAGTGGAAATGATGCACTTGAAGGATTAGAAAATGAAGTGAGTTGCCCGCCAAATGATTTTAAAGGATGCAATTGACATGGAACAGAATATTTTGATTAAACCCTAGTGGAATTAAAATGTCAATAATTAAAAAGATATCGATAGAAAAATTCTATCAGTAACTTTCTAGATATAAAAACAGTTATATTAAAAGAAACTTTAGATAAATTAAAAGAAATTATCTGGATTATAAGAACAAAATATTAAAAGCTTTTTAACTTCTTCATAGATCATTATTCAATAATCATCAACTTTTTATTTCAGTCGTGTGTTTTTGCAAGCATTTCAAAAGTCCTCATTATTTATAATCATTAATTTAAAAAAGTTCTGATCTCTAAGCTGCATTTTAAAAACTTTCTTTTTAAATAGTCAAAAATAATATTGCAAAGAATATCACTAAAATAAAAAAAAAAAAACTTTAGACAGCAGAATGGGTTTTTTTCAAAATGATAAAATACTATAAAAACCTTACAATCACCGCAGAACCCTATATGTATATATGCTCGAATATAACATTACCTATACACTTAAATATTTCAAAAAAAGTTTTTGAAAGGAGGCAACTACTCTAAAGCATGAATTGAAATGAAGTGATTTTGCCCACCAAGTGATTTTAAAGTTTGCAATTGACATGGAACTGAATATTTTGAAAAACCTATTAAAATTTAGGACATTTTAATAGGTTTTAAAATGTCCTAAATTTTAAATGTCCTAATAAAAACCTATTAAATGTGGAATTAAAATGTCAATAATTAAAAATATATTGATAGAAAAAATTCTATGAGTATCTTTCTAGATATAAAAACAAATAAATTAAAAGGAACTTTAGATAACTTAAAAGACACTATCAGGCTTATAAAAACAAAATATTAAATGCTTTTAACTCTTTACAGCTCATTATCCAATAATCATCAACTTTTTACTTCAGTCGTGTGTTTTTACAAGGCATTTCAATAGTCATTATTATTTATAATAAATAAATTATTAATAAATAATCAGCATAATTTATAATTTAAAAAAGCCATGATGTCTAAACTCCACTCTAAAAACTTTCATTTAAATAGTAAAGAATAACATTGTAAAGAATATCACTAAAATAAAAAAAAAAAAGTTAGACAACAGGAATTTTTTTTTTTCAAACATGAGAAAATACTATAAAAACCTTTAAAAGCACCGAAGAACCATATATGTATATATGCTCGAATATAACATTACCTATACACTTAAATATTTCAAAAAAAAAAAACTTTTGAAAGAAGGCAAAAACCACTCAAAAGCATTCCTTCTATTTTTTCCAGGCATTTAAATGAATATGCTTTCGACGTCAGCTTTAAGGATGGATTTTATTTTGATTCCACAATTTTTTTTTTTCAAAAAACATTTTTAAACACTGATTTTGACAGGAAGTGGGTGTATTTTTGTAATTTTTTTTTCTTCCATGATCTATCTTTTGATGCGTTCCAAAAGAAAAGAATTTTTTTCTACCAATACAACGTATGAGGGAAAAGAAGATGAGGCAAGTGCATTTTCGATTTTTCTTAACGATTTGTGAGCAGACGGTTTATATATATATGTGGGAGGTTGAATAAATATTTCATTGAGAAAAAGGTATGAATTTAAAAAAGAATTCTAAGAATAACATTAGCACGGAAATTTCTTCTGGTGTCACATTGTTTTGAAAAAAATATCAACTAACATATTTAAGCCTTAAAAGAGTTTTAAAAAAATTTAAAATATTAGCTGATGAATAATTTTTTATAAATACGAAGAAAAATTCCACTTATTAGCCTCAAATAATAACGAGTATGATATAACCTAATATATAACATGATTTAACGTTAATCAAAATATACTGTAGTGAGTTGCAATGATGTATCTGCAAGTGGAAAATAAGATGAACCACCAAACAATTTAAATAATGTATATTATAATATTCCACATATATCATATATCATCATCATATATATCATATATCATCATCATATATATCATATATCATCATCATATATAATTGAGAAAAATTATTAAATAAAAAGATAATTCTAAGAAAAACATTAGCACGAAAACTTCTGGTGTCACATAGTTACGAAAATAAACATCCACTAACATATTTTACGAATTAAAAATATTTTAAAAGCTGACAAAGAATGTTTTTGAAAAGTAGAGAAACATTTTACTTATTTAGCCTCAAACATAACAAATATGCATCAGATTCAGCTTTAGTCAAAATATGCTATAGTGAATTGCAATGATGCACTTTCAAAATGGAAATGAGGTGAATTGCTTTCAAGAGATTTTTAAAGGGGTTGAGAAGAAGTATTAATTACAAAATTCAATCTAAGAAGTTGAAATTTCTAATGATGTCTCATTGTGTTAAAAACAAATATCCACTACAATATTTACCGCATTAGAAATGTTTTAAAAATATTTATGATATATTAGCTACAGAAGAATTTTTTTTTTCATAAAATCTCCTGTAAATAAAGAAAAATATTTCACTTATTTGTCTCTCAAATATAACATCAAATTCAGCGTAAATTTAAAATATCCTACAGTGATTTGCAATAATGCATTTGCAAGAGGAAAGCGAGATTAATTGCTTCATGTGATTTTATAAAAAAACCTTTTTTTATATAAGTTTGCATCAAAGAGCAATTTCTGTTAATAAAAAAAGATATTTTTATTTATAATTGCATGCAACAGGATATTTTGATTAATCCATAGTTTTAGTCGAATCAAAATGACAATAATTAAAAAGATGTTGATAGAAAAATTTTCTATGAGCATCTATCTAGACATAAAAAATTTAGATGAATTAAAAGAAAATGTCATGGATATAAAAACAAAATATTAAATGGTTTTAACTTCTTTCTAGCTCATTATCCAATAATCATCAACTTTTCATTTCAGCCATGTGTTTTTTACAAGCATTTCAAAAGTCATCATTATTTATAATCATTAATTTAAAAAAAGTCATGATCTCTAAACTCCACTTTAAAAACTTTCTTTTATATAGTAAAGAATAACATTGTAACTAAACTAAATAAAAAAATAAATATCACTAAAATAAATTAAAAAACTTAGACAACAGGAAATTTTTTTTTCAAAAAATGATAAAATACTATAAAAACCCTTACAAGCACCGAAGAACCTTTATATGTATATATAATCGAATATAGCATTCATTACCTATACACTTAAATATATATAAAAAAATTTAAAAGAATGCAAACCACTCAAAAGCATTCCTTCCATTTTTTTCCAAACATTTAAATGAATATGCTTTCGACGTCAGCTTTAAAGGTGGATTTTATTTTGATTCCACATTTTTTTTCAAAAAAACATTTTTAAACACTGATTTTGACAGGAAGTGGGTATATTTTTGTAATTTTTTTTCCTTCCTCGATCTATCTTTTGATGCGTTCCAAAAGAAAAGAATTTCTTTTTCTACCGATAAAACGAATGAGGGAAAAAGAAGATGAGGCAAGTGCGTTTTCGATTTTTCTTAACGATTTGTGAGCAGACCGCTTATATATATATATATATATATATATATATGTGTGTGTGTGTGTGTAGGAGGTTGAATAAATATTTGGTTGAGAATAAGTAGGAATTTAAAAAAAAAAAAAATGAAAGAATTCTAAGAATAACATTACCACCAAAATTTCTTCTAGTGTCACATTGTTTTGAGAAAAAAAGCATCCACTAACTTATTTAACGTATTAAAAAATTTTTTTAAAAATATTTTTGATGTATCGTTTGAAGAAGAATTTTTTTTAAATGGTGAGAATTATTTCACTTATTAGTCTCAAATATAACAAATATGCATGAGCTTCAGTTTTAAATAAAATATCCAGAAGTGAGTTGCAACTATGCACTTGCAAGAGGAATATGAGTTGAATTACTTTCAAGTGATTTTAAAAGGATGAAGAAGAAGAATTGCTTAAAAAAAAAAAAAAATGAATTCTAAAAACTAACATTAAAGCGACACTTTATGTTGGTGTAACATTGTTTTAAATAAAAAATGCACTGAATCCCATAAAACATAAAATAATTTTCAATTCCAAAAAAAAAAAAAAATTTACTTATTAGCCTCAATTTTAGCAAATATGCATCTGTTTCAGTGCTAAACCCAATATGTTGTAGTGAGTTGAATGATGTACTTGCAAGAGGAAAATGAGATGAAATGCTTTCAAGAGAATGTAGAAGTTATTAAGAAGTAGTATTAATTAAGAAACGAATTCTATGAATAACATTAATACGAAAATTTCTTCTGATGTTACATTGTTTGGAAAAAGAACATTCACATATTTAACGCATTAAAAATGTTTTAAAAATATTTCTAATGCATTAGCTGTTGAAGACTTTTTTTAAATGACGAGAAACATTTTACTTATTAATCTCAAATAGAACAAATGTTTATCAGAATCAGCTTTAGTCAAAATATGCTACAAAGAGTTGCAATGATGCACTTGCAAGAGGATAGTGGGGGAAGTTCCTTCAAACCATTTTATAGGTGGAATTTGTTCATATTTCTGTTATATATAAGAAAAATCCTGATCAATGTTTATAAAAAGGAAGTTTCAAAGTATAAGATACTAGAAAAATATAATATGTATATAATTATAATGAGTAATTGAAGGTTAGACTTGCTATTTAAACTGAAAAAAAGTTTGCTTGACACAAAATTATTATCATAAAATGAGATTTAACATTAATTTATTTTCAGGAATTTAAGTTAATCACTATGAAAACTATTATTTGCAGTACATGAATTAGTTACAATTTGCATATGTTTTATCACTGACGTAATTATTGATATAAAAATGAAAAGAATCATTAGAAAGGTCAATTATTTTTTTCCTTCAATTGTTATTGATTTAACTTTAAGCAACAATAATAAAAAAATTAAAATAAATATAAAAATAATAAATAAAATAAACAAAATTTTAACAATGTGTTTATTTTCTCTATAGATTTTGAGAGAAAATAAACATCTTGTTGTAATTTTTAGAAAATTAAAGAGCATAAATGGCCTTGTTTCCATTGTTTACTAAAGTTTAACTAAGATTAAGAGAAAAATTAATTATTGATATAAAATGAAAACTGAATACCGATCTAAAAAACTGCCAAAGTTATTAAAATTTGAATTTGATGTATATTTTTCATGTTAAAGATTAATTAGTCAGTTAATCCTATAGAAATGAAGCTTTAGAAGTTCAATTATTTTTTCTGTATTTGTTGATTTAATTTAAGGCTAAAATAATAAAAGAATTTAAAATAAATATAAAAATAACATAACAATTTAAAAAGAGTTTTTATTTTCTCTAAGATTTCTGAGAAAATAAACCCGTTTTTCAATTTTAAATAAACTTTTTTTTTCCTAATGCAGCTGGCAATACAGAGACAAGCTGTTACTTAGCTGTTACTTACAGCTACGCAGTTGTTACTTATTTAGCACTACCCAGGGAGGCACGTGTAGCCTGAAGACATGCTACGGACCGCAAGTAACACCACCTCCACAATGATCTACGATCCTATTAGACCGCGACCTACGATTTGAAGAGAATTCCAAAACCACCACAAACATCAATGACACTGCGGGGATTCGAACCTTAAACTTGTGGTACCGAGCAGGGATACCAAGTGGTACCAGAGTCCTAGCCATTCGGCCATCAGACCCCTTCGATGACATTCTTCATTGAAATTAGAAATTTAATGCAATGGGACTCATAAATAATTTATATTTGTTCACAATTTTTTACATCCAAATGTATTATTCTGCCATAAAAGTGTCTTTTGGAAATTTCATAGTCTTGTGTTTAGTTTCAATTCATAAATACATAACTTTAATATTAAAAAAATATTTTTAATACTTTTTCTTAGATTTATCCTAAAATAATATTGAATATATACATATTAATAATAAATACATTATCCCCAACAAATATTTATTGAATTATAGATTGGTTTTCCTTTTTAAAAAAGAAGCATTGATTAATTTCTCGTTAGAGGAAAACATCATTATGCATGGCATCATTTGTGGAAAGTATTGCATAATCGATGACTCAATCGACGAGATCTTAATTGCAATACTTGGAATATAACATAATTTAAATTGTTTCTCAGATACCTTAACCCTTTAAATTTTCTTTGTCATTTAAATGAGAAAAATGATGAATTATTATGGAATCTTCAGAAGCATTTAACAAGTACCTTCGATGGGTTGAATGCTATTGGAAGTTTAATTGCTTTTATAAGACTCTCGAACTGAGCTTAGAGTGGAAAGTATAATGAGTTGCGGAGATAAGAGATGGGAAATAGAAAGATAAGACATCTCAAATGCTTTTACTCCACTTATCTTTGGTATATAGTCTTCAATATTTTAAATCATGCTATATAATTTTCATATTAAACAGCCATGAATAAAAATGATGTAACGATTGTTAAAATCTATAAAAGGTTTAGATGTCTATGTAAATTAATTTTATTGTTATACATTTATTTTCAAATTTGTTTTTATTCATTTCCTACTGTTAGTTCATACTCTCCCTATATACATTTGTATATCTTGTGCAAATTTTCAATCGTTAATAAAATACTTTTTTTCTTCATCCACTCAAGTTTCAAGTACATTTTTTAAACTTGTAGTGGATGACACTTGATGTTAATACAGTTTTTCAAATATTAATTCATTAATTTAAATTTCATTAATTAATTTTAAATTTTATATTAGGAATTTATTTTTAATATTACTTGTTTTGCTCTATCTTCCTGGTATAAAGATTGATGGCGTCTCTAAAAGTACACTTGAAGAAAATATGACATTTGTAAAAGGACAAAATTGATCTGTGTTTCAGAACTTAATCATTGAAATTATTGAATATATGATTATATCTTTACAAACTAGAGAACGTTTGATAAAATTAGAGAAATTGTCATCATGAGGTGGAAAATTAAAAAAGAAAAGAAAATTCGATTCTGAAATTGAAACCCGGATGGACAATCGAAAAATAAGATTTATGTTTAAATACTGTAAATAAAAGTTTATTTAATATAAATCTTGGAATATATTATGATTTTTGTTGGGAATTTTAATATCGCTTTAGCTAATGGATCCCAGTAATGTAATATTTGGCCACTAAGCAATTTGAATCATTAAAAAATGATAAGTCCAACAATCAGTACTAAATTTTCAATGTGTTTCTTTGGAATACTATTGGAATATATATAGCATGGTTTTTCATTATTCTTTTAATTAAAATGAAAAAATAAATTTAACTTTGTTAACGGATGTAAGATCTTTTAACGCTTGTTTGCTTTCATATGCTCCAGCAGATTATTAAATTTTGTTCCAATAACACAAATGCTATGGCTATATGTTTTGTTTATCTTTAAGTTCTTGTCATTAGCACGCATAAAATATCTTCAACCTAATTTAAATCAAACTATAAAACACAGCTCTAGAGAATAGTGATGAGCCTTATTGCTGCAGTAGTAGCATTAATAAAATTTAAGTTCTTTATTCAGCGCCCATAATTAAAAATTATTATAACTAAATTAAAATTAAATAAATCTAAAAATTCAATACATTTTAATTGAAACGTTACATTAAAAAATATTTGTTGAAAAGAAATCATGTAATTTTCAAATATTTTCATCTTTTTCCTATTATTCTTATCTTATGTATTTCTGTTTTCTTTTTCTACAAGATCCATTGAATTGTAAGCCGTTTCATTCAAAATTTTCATCTTTAGAAAATTTTGATGTATATCGAATTAATTAATTAAAATTTATTTTGCAAATAAATGTACCAAATTCTTTTATTCATGTAAAAGTAATTAATTATGTTTAACTAACTATTGTTTGATGGCGAGAAAAATATTTGAAAAACTGAAAGAGATTCAGATTTTTAAATTTCAAAAATTTAGAATGTACAAGACGGATGTATTTTCATAAAGAACTCTAGTAATGTTAAAAAGGAATATATCTTTTATAATTCTAATTTAACATTTAAAAATACTTTCTATTTTTATATAAAATATCTTTTATTTGGATGTCGTTTATATTTATTACAATATCTTGCTACATTAATCTATTAAAATTAAATTATAAATAAATTTTTAATTTTCAAATCAATTTTCAATGAACAATTTAATTAAATTATTTAAAAATTAGTATTTAATTTAGTGCATATAAATTATTCTACGAAGATAAAATTCATGTTCAAATTACTTTAAAAATATCTGACATCCCTTCTAAAAGTAAAATACTTTTAACTAATTTAATCTTCGAGTAGAAAAAAAAAAAGATAAATAAGGAAAATCTAATTTCTTTTGAAATAAAGAAAGAATATTTTTAAGTGCCTTTTTTCCTCTGTTAAAATTTCAGAGCAACAATACTATATTTTTATTTTTAAAGAAACAAATGCTCTTAAAAAATAATTCATTGAATCTATTGTATTAATACTCATGAGATACGTACGTGAGGTACTTTCAGCACCAGTGTAAATGTAAAACTTATGCTTATTCAATTTAAGATCTGAAGAAATTTTTAAGTGGAATTTGTTAATACATATTACTATCTAACTTTTTTTCAAGGTTTAAACATTAATCTAAAAAATTCAGAAAAGTATGAGTTTTCTTCAAAGCTTAAAGCAAAGGAAAAATCATCTAGATTTTTTTGTTCAATGAAATTGTTGCCATGAAATATTTTCACTTTAATTTGTAAGACTTTGAAACAAAAACGCAAGAAAATCTTTTAAAATAGAAAATCATTTTTTATACAATTATTAAAAAATCAAACTTTCCTTTTGCATTAATATGTTTCATATAATGGAGAGGGTAATATCATTCATTAATTTAAAAGTACAAGCTATAGATTCACACATTGAGAACAAGATATCTGACCAACGCCAAGAAATATTTTTTATCCAAACTTGAAATTAATCATTCATTTAGAAAATACACAAACATCAGGACAGGAGAAAATCAAGCGTTCTCCACACACGAAAAAAGAACAATGCTTTCAAGAATCTCTTTATCACACGAAGAAAGAACATTGCTTACAAGAATCTCTTTATTTCACGAAGAAAGAAGAAAGAACACTAAGGGAAGAACTTACCAGAATCTCTATCTTATAATTAAAATGTTCTAATAAGAAAGAACATTACGAAGAATCCCTTTATGTTGTCAAACTCATTTACATGTATAAATACCTGACAAATAGTTTAAAAATTATTTAATTAAAATGTTCTAACAAGAAAGAACATTACGAAGAATCCCTTTATGTTGTCAGACTCATTTACATGTATAAATCCCTGATAAAAAGTTAAAAAAAATTATTTAATTAAAATGTTCTAACAAGAAAGAACATTACGAAGAATCCCTTTATGTTGTCAGACTCATTTACATGTATAAATCCCTGACAAAAAGTTTAAAAATTATTTAATTAAAATGTTCTAACAAGAAAGAACATTACGAAGAATCCCTTTATGTTGTCAGACTCATTTACATGTATAAATCCCTGACAAAAGTTTAAAAAATTATTTAATTAAAATGTTCTAATAAGAAAGAACATTACGAAGAATCCCTTTATGTTGTCAGACTCATTTACATGTATAAATCCCTGACAAAAAAGTTAAAAAATTATTTAATTAAAATGTTCTAACAAGAAAGAACATTATCCCTTTATGTTGTCAGACTCATTTACATGTATAAATCCCTGATAAAAAGTTTAAAAAATTATTTTTAAAATGTTGTCAGACTCATTTACATGTATAAATCCCTGACAAAAAGTTTAAAAAATTATTTAATTAAAATGTTCTAATAAGAAAGAACATTACGAAGAATCCCTTTTATGTTTTATTTACATGTCAGACAAAAAGTGAAAAAAATCATTTTTAAAATGTATAAATTCCCTGTTGTCAAAAAGTTCGACAAAAAAAAAAATTATTTAATTAAAATGTTCTAATAAGAAAGAACATTACGAAGAATCCCTTTATGTTGTCAGACTCATTTACATGTATAAATCCCTGACAAAAAGTTTAAAAAATCATTTAATTAAAATGTTTTATCACACGAAGAAAGAAAATTACTTTCAAGAATCTCTTTATCACATGAAGCAAGGGCATTGCTTTCAAGAATATCTGTATTAAACGAAGCAACAATACTGATTTCAAGAATCTTTTATCTTTTAAGTGACTCAGAATCCACTTAAAAACGTAGGTCCCAGTCTAATATGATGGTAGAATGTTGTCTTGAGGTTAAGTCAGTATTCAGCCCTCGTGATTCCTATCTAAAGGTGAAGCTGCATATTACCCTTAGCCATGGTGCAATCGCCTACGACGGGGTTTATTGAATCTTTTGTAGTTTTTCCTGCATCAGGGGGATTAGTAAAAACAACAGAAAGAACATTGATTTCACACAATCATCGCACGAAAAAAGAACATTTTCAAAATCTCTTTATCACACGAAGTAAAAATATTGACAACATAAAGAAATTCTTAGCAAACTCATTTACTTGTATGAATCCCTCACAAAACCGTTAAGAAAATTATTTGACTAAACTGTTCTATAATATTTTCTTAAAATTTCCACCTACATTCCGTACTATAAACTACGAATATAAAATATTTATTAAATTTGTCAATATTTTTATGAAATTTTAATTATTATATACCACATTTTAGAGTAAACAAATTCAGGTGTAACTTAAAAAATATACGATATACATGTACAAACTGGGAAGAAAGTATCTAATCGACGTTAAGAAATGTATGTCCTTATCTCTACTCAACCCTTAAGCATCCAACTAGAAAAAAACAAGAAAGGGGGAAAGTCTAGTTTTCTCATCACACGAAGAAAGAACATTGCCTGCAAGGATCTCTTTACGTTGTCAGACCCAGTTACCTGTATGGGATCCTTCACAGAATAGATAATAAGAAAATTCTTTGCCTAAAATGTTCTTCGAAGCTTATCACCATTTTGAGGATAACATCCAGAAAAAAAAGTTTTCCTTTCTCCTAGAAGCATCCTTTCTTCCTCATCTCAGAGCTCTATAGAAAAGATCAGGATTAGGGTCAGCATGCAATCCACGTAGTCAAGACTATCTAAATAACGGTGTGTTCCTAACTGGAGCACATAAAGGGATAGTCTGGCCAGGAAAGCTAAAAAGCAGTTGCTTTTGCTTGATCACTTTTATGGGGCTGTTTTCGGAGGTGATTGTACCCTCATCAACGACAACGAGCCGCTTCAGGTACGATGATAAAAAGAGGAATTAAATCATAATCTCTTTTGCACCAAATGTCTGCCCCGAGCTTACTACAGTGAATGAGATGTGGGTCGTTAAGAAATTGATCCAAATTCTATTGGAAACATGCATTTGGAAAAAAGATATTATTCTCAATTCCTATTTCTGTTTTTTCTTCCTTTTTTTTTCTTTACAGTGTAACATTAGAATACAGTGCAACGACTTCATTAGAATCTATTATTATATACATTAGAGTGTGTTCATTATTCTCTATTATTAGTTATATACAGAATATGTCAATATTCACTATTATTAGTTA
Organism: Caerostris extrusa; assembly: GCA_021605095.1. Lineage (NCBI taxonomy): Eukaryota > Metazoa > Arthropoda > Arachnida > Araneae > Araneidae > Caerostris > Caerostris extrusa. Next base: position 29,278 of record BPLR01002488.1, read on the forward strand.
TATATTAGAATATTATAATATGTAGAAATATTCAATGTTTATAATATTGAATGATTAAAGTAATAAAAGGAATCTTCATTCGTATCAATATAAAATATTTTTGAAGAATTTATATATTTATTAGTATATCTAATGCAATGTAAATATTTTATAAAATAAAAGTATTTAAGATTATTAATACACAATTGCAAAAATAATTTTTAAAAATACTTCTATTGATGGAACAAATAATAATGTATTCCTTTTTCAAGTCCTCTTAAAAATAAAAAATATATTTTTGGTAATAGTTCAAATATCTGGTACAGTATAATAACTAATTTTAAAATGATATGCAAATTGTATAGGGTAATTGTACTTATTGTGTTCAATAAAAATATTTTTAACATAACACAGAAACTGGATTTGTCTAACATTTAAAATTTACAGATGTATAAGTGATTTTGATTTAAGCAATGCAACGTGAGTAGATCACTGGATGATATTTCAGTTTCTATGTTTCTATCTGTTCATGTGCCATAGAAAATGGAAAACATTACAAAAAAAAAAAGAGAAGATACAAAAAAACATGTGTAAGAGCCACCAATTTTCAAACCATATGTAAAAATTATCATTAAAATATCATGTAAGTTTTATAAAATATTCTATGTGTCAAAGTGAGATTTATCAAGATAGGTATAAAAAACTGATATATAAGAAAATAGAAAAAATATTTAAAATACGGACCACATATTCACAACAGTGACAACTCTAAATAACATAAAACATATATTAAAAGTAAGAACCCATATACTATAAAACCATATAAAATTTTGAGCTCAGAATAATAAAATTAGTAGAAAAATATCTATAAAAACAATTCAATTTATGTTATTTCTGCCCAGCAGATCCAAGTTAGGTGTCCAGCAAACTTTTCTGACAACATATGGTACAAATTTATTTTCTCGTGTATATATATATATATAAAGAAAAATAGAATTGATAGATTTTATATATGATATGTACTAAGAAAATCGTTAAATAATATATATATATATATTGTTTTATATTAAAGAAAAACATTGAAAATATTTTCAAAGAACCTTTATGCTGATTTTAATGAAGTTGTCATAAAATATGAGTTTCATAATACGATGTTAGTTAATAAGAATATAAATTAACAAACAATCATGAAGTTTTGTTTTTGAAAATTAACCCCATGTATGAAAATTATTTGAAAAGTCAGTTTGGTATAAGGAAAGTATCTTTAATATGAAACAGGATCACTCCAAGCAGTAGTACAGAACTTACAACGATATACGAGACTATCAACTGTCTATGAGGTCAATAAGAAGTCAGACATTATTCTCACTAAGCTTCTCTAATCAAGAAAAGGTCTGAAGAGCAATAATACGCCCATATAGTATACAATCCCAAACATTTTCAATGTTATTCAAGTTTGGTGATTGAATTGCCTCTTTCGTGCATTTAATTATTTGCTGGTAACGATAATTTGACGGAATATTAGTCATGTGTAGTGTCACGTCTTCGTCATGAAATTAAATCATATATTGCACCAGAATAAATGACCAATATCTTAAAGGATGTCAACATTATAGATTTCAGTAGACATGATTCCATATGAAAAAATAGGGATGATGAATGTCGAGATAGATGTAGATGCTGTCTTCTCTGTATAAATCAATTTCACCGATATTTCACGGATAACGACTTTCATTTCAAATCCAAAAGTGTCTGTTATCGCTTTTCAAGTTAAATCAGGTCATCCAATGTAAATTGTCCTCCATTTATCTGCAGTCTAGTAAACGTGCCGATGTGCCCACATCATGGATCTCCTTTAACACGATTTGAGGACACAAATAATTGGTCACATCATTTACAGACCATCTTTATGTGTAAAGTAAGTGTCCAAGTGGATTTTGGCAAGATACTGAGATCTCACGTCGTAGAAGCCAGCTTCCAATTGAATACCGTTTTGTGTTGTAAGATTTTAATATTCATCATAAACCTATATTCCTGAATACAGTAAATGAGGAGAACATCTTTCCAGTGGTTGTGGAAAGTAAAAAGTTAAATCGTGTTTATGTTTCGATTCTAGTTTTCATTGTTATAACTGCACCTCTTAAAATAGGCTGAAAATCTTCCGGATGCTAAATTTAGTCCTTGAAATCCTTATTTAAAACTTATTAGCCACACAGAGAGACTCATTTATGCGAATAAGTCCCCCTCCCCTCCCTAATTTTCTCTTCATTCTAGTCTATCAATGATTCCTCCTTTATATTCAAATGATGCTTCTAGTAATTTTAAGGAATTGCCTATTCTAAATTTCTTATTTTACAATCTCATCAAAACCTACAATCATACTATCGCATTTATATTTTTATTCCACATGAAAATGATGCATTCCGATTGCATTGTCACTATTTTGAGTATTGCAATTTTATTCAACAACATTTCTTTTATATGACAAATTAAAATTTTATATGAAGTAATTTTATTTTAACGCGTTTTTAATGAGTTTTCCTTGTTTTATGGGTAGTGTTAATGCGTTAGTTTAAATATATTTTAAAATACACACCACATGTATGATGCAATATAATTTAAAATCTTAATTTAAACTGTAAATTATTAAAATTACTTTCTCATTTATGTTCTATATTTAGAAAGTACCTGATTTAATATGATCACTCTAAAATTAAAATGCTTCAAAGGTGACAATTTATAAAATTATAACCATAAAAATATCAAAATATGTATTCTACTAGAGTTATAAAAATTTATTTCTCTTATAACTCATACAAATATATATATTATATTATTTATGTATGTATGTATGTATATACACTATCTGGAAGAAAGTGACGGGACACCCCTCGAAAAGTAGAAAAGTCGACAATACAGCTGACACATGCGCAATAATAGGTATCACGTGTCAGCCATATCCTATAAATACTCTGTGGAGTCGACTAGAGTTGTTTTTTGTCAAGATTCCGCCACGGGAAGAGTTGTCTGAGTTCGAGAAAGGTGTGTTGGTTGGATTGCTTCTTGCCAAGGTGTCAATTAGGAGATATCCCGTCTCCGTAACTGCTCAAAATCAACTGTAGCACGTGTTGTGTGTCGCTACAAGACTGAGGGGCACTGTCAGAACAAACCCCGAACTGTGTGATATTCTCGACAATCATGTCCTTCCTACCTTGTGGGCAATGTACGGTATGGATGATTGCTGGTATCAAGACGACAACGCAACATGCCATGTTGCAAGGAGGACTCTTGATTGGTATGTGAACAACAACGTTAAACGCATGGAGTGGCCGGCGCAGAGCCCTGATCTTAACCCAATTGAACATCTCTGGACGAATTGGACCGTCGGTTGAGGGCCTGCACCCCACTCCCCAAAAGCAAGCCTGAACTATGGAACTTCCTGTTAAACATTTGAAGGAAATTCCTCTTGCCACTATGGCTAATTTAGTGGAAAGCATGCCCAGAAGGGTTGCAGCTGGGATCGCAGCCAAAGGAGGCCCTACCTCCTATTAATTTTAATAAATATGGGTTTATGTCGTTATAGTGTCGTGTCCCGTCACTTTCTTCCACATAGTGTGTATATATATATATATATATATATATATATATATATATATATGATGCTTTCCTAATATATATTTATGTTATTGACATACAGTGTCTGGTTATAATACATTTGATGTAAAAAAGGGATACAATATACAATATTTTATACTACGAAACCCTTTTTCAGCATATATAATGCAAAGACATAAAATGTTTTTCATGCAATTCACGAAATCAAAAATATTTTATTGTATTGAAGAAAAAGTGATATGTAGCAAATGTATATGATAAATCAAAGGACAATGTAAAATATCTTTTGAATTCAGAGAACAAGAGATGATAAGCAATATAAATGGAATATATTCATTATCATAACCACGAAAATGCTATCTTTTAACAAATTCTGATTCCCATATCAATTAAATGTATTGCTGTCTTTCTCGAAAATGTATATTCTATTCTTATAAATAATTCATTATTTTATTTTGTTTTCTTTTGCACACTTAATGCAACAAGAAAAATGCATTATATTTTTTTTTTTAGTAAAAAGCCTTTGTTTGTATAACAATGTTTGATAATATGCAAATTTTATCATCTAAAAACAGGGGTCTCCAAACTTTTTAGCCTTCGGCCCATACTGTTTACTCCAGTAAGTACGGAGGGCCAAAAACCGTTTTAATTTTTCTGCCATTATCTATAATTTCTAGACCAGTCGCCGAGTACGCACTCTGAGCGAGCATACGCTTGCTAAATTCACTCCATTCTCCAAATGAAGTACACAAAAGATGTTTATAGATCTAAGTTAACCGATGAGCATCTTAAACCTCTTTTTAATAATTGGAAAAATAAAATTGATCCACTATTGTAAGTGAAAATTGCAATTGCATAAATCTCATTAGTATCATGAGATTCTCGTCTCATATGTTTGATTCAGGATATATACATTCCAAACATCGATATACATACATATGCGATACTCGTTACCCCAACATAACTACCGAGGGTAACCGCGGGATGTTCACTAGTTTATAATGTTAGTGGGATTCATTTCATTTACTCGTTAGTTGTTATGCTTAAGTTACATTTTCTGCGTACTATGCTTGTCATTAAGCTTTACCTAGCAAGTCAATAAAACCGAGTTATCATCATTCTGTGTTTTTTCATCCAACTTATTACAGCAACAATAAGCTATTTGCTGTCGCGGGCCGGATTGATGACACTGGCGGGCCGGGTGTGGCCCGCGGGCCGTAGTTTGGAGACCCCTGATCTAAAATGTTTAAACGAATTAAAAAGAATTATTCTAATCATTTTACTACAATTATATGTGAATTAGAAACGTAAAAGAGCAAAAAATATATCTATGCATTTATGGTAGCAATAATAACGACATTTCTATGAATATGCAAATTTTGAACTTAGATATTGTATCTCATTTATTTCTCAGGTTTTATAGTTTTTTTTTTAAATTTATTTTTGCATAAACATTTATAAAGTTTTCGAAATATCTAACAAATATTTTAAACAATTTCTAATGTTAATCTCATTATTTATGCAATTATGTATAGAACTGGATGAATAATTCGAATTTATAGAAAATAAAAATAAAAATTTTGTTTCTTTATAAATTATTTGCTATTTTAGTTAAAATATTTTCATACATATGTTTTTATCGTAAAACAGCGAATTAACAAACGGTTTTTTTTTTCTCTTCTTTGCATGAATCTTCATATTATGAATAAAATATTAACAAAATTCTCAATAAAAGTAAAAATAACAAAAGATGAAAATCAATTCTAACTCTCTGATACATTTTTAATGAATATTTATTACATTTTACAGAGATAAAAATTCGGAATATTTTATTTAAAAAAAGAAGTAGTGATTTTATGCATTATAAAAGTACATTAAGTTTAAGAAAGTTTTATATTTAACATAAAAAATTCAAATAATATTAAAAATAATAATATTAAATAATATAAAAATAATAATATTAAATTCAAATAATATTAAAAAATAAAAACTCTTTACATAAATGCATTCATGCTCCATATGTTGGTTTTCATTCCATGTTTTTATATTTGATGCGTCAAAATAAACTTAAACTTCATGTACATGCTTCATTAATTCAATGATATAGTATATCATGTTTGTGAAAATTGCAACACCATTACGCGAGTGAGCTGAAATTTTCAGGAAATGCAAATTAGCGCATGATATGCAAATGATTTGAATTTCAAATCCGTAGCGCATGCGTATGCTGAGCAGCGCCCTTTGAACGGCGGATGGATTCGAATAAATAGACGGCTGTAGCGAGGCGTGTATAGTTATTGGTTATCTGCCAGTGGTAAACGTTAGCTCAATCGTTACTTATGCCTCTTCGACGAAAAGAGCGAGATTTGAACACCTTACAGAGTTTGAACGGGGGAGAATCATCGGCCTTCGTGAAGCTGGATTGTCTTATCGCGCAGTAGCCGCTCGTGTGCAGCGTAACAGCAGCACAGTGATGCGTCTTTTAAGCAGTGGACGGAAAGTGTCGGACAACTCGGAAATCCGGGAGTGGACCCTGAAATGTGACGTCAGCTCGCGATGATAAACCTTGTCCGCATGGCGCTGACGGACCGTACAGCTTCCTCTAAAAATGGCAACAGTGGTCAATAGATGCAGGTGTTTCATTGTGTGCTTCATCAATTCATAGAAGTCTGCTGCAGCGTGGGCTGCGCGCAATGACCTTTATGCAGGATCAATTCACGCTAAAATCGCCGCCTTAAATTCAATAGAGACTGGCGTGCTGATTTCATGTCGAGCTTTTCTGACGAAACTTTTTAATGGTTGATAGTATCAATTCAGACACTATGCCAGTGAACATGTGTGGGATTTCGTTGGTCGGCGTCTCGCTCGTGATCCTCGTCCTGTTACTTCTGCAGACGAACTTTGGGTGCATAAAACAATAATGAATGCTCTTCCTCAGGCAGATATTCAAAATTTGTTTGTCTCCATGCCAAAGCAGCACTTATTGCGGAGCGTGGTGGCTGAAAAAAATACTGATTCCTATCTCTTGTTATTGTTTGTTTGCTTTGAACATTTAATCATTTATTTGTAAACCACTCAACTGTTGCATTAAATTTCATTCAATTATGACGATTCCTTCATGGTGTTGCAATTTTCACAAACATGGGTTTATAATTTACTTATTTACATTTTATTAGTAATTTAAAATATATATGTAAGTTTTTTTTTTTTTTGATAATGTTGATGCTTGAATTCTTTTTTTATCTATAGAAAATAATTTTATTGAAAAAAAACCTATTGTTAAAAATATATTTAAAAATATATTAAAAAATGCATGTAAAAAATGTATTGTTTAAATAAATAAACGATGCATTTTAAAAAATGTAAAATACGTTCTTTAAAAATGGAAAAATATGTATCGTAAAAATTGTATAAAATATTCAAAAATTGTAAAAAATTTTAAAAAAAAACTTAAACTTAATACACATGCTTCATTAATTCAATATTTATAGTATCAATTTATTATTTCATTTTTTATGATTTAAAATATATATGTTTTTGTAAACATTAATGGTTGAATTCCCTTTATATATCGAAAATAATTTTTCATTGCAAAAACGTATTGTTAAAATTGTATGAAAAAAATATATTATTGTTATATAAAAATATTATTGTATGCAAAAATGTATTATTGTAATGTGTAAAATTGTATTATTGTAATGTATGTAAAAATGTATTGTTTGAATATATATATATAAGAATATATATATATATATATATATACATAAATGTTTAAAAAAATTTATTGTTTAAATATATATAAAAATGTTTGAAAAAAATATATTGTTTAAATATATATAAAAATGTTTAAAAAAATGTATTGTAAAAAATGTATTAAAAAAAATATTATAAAATGTACTAAAAGAAATTTAAATTTAATGTACATGCTTCATTAAAATGATGTAGTATCAATCTATTATTTCATTTTTTTTTATCTGTCAAAAAAATTTATAATTGAAAAATGTATTATTGTAGTGTAAAATGTATGTAAAAAATGTATTGTTTAAATGTAAGTAAAAATGTATTATTGTAATGTAAAATGTATTATTATACATGTAAAAATGTATATAAAAAATTTATTATTATGTATGTAAAAATGTATTATTGTAATGTAAAATGTATGTAAAAAAATAAATTGCAATGCATAAATGTATGTAAAAATGTATTATTGTAATGCAAAAATGTATGTAAAATTGTATTATTGTAATACAAAAATGTATGTAAAAATGTATTATTGTAAAGTAAAACGTATGTAAAAATTTATTATTGTAAAGTAAAACGTATGTAAAAATGTATTATTGTAATGTAAAATGTATGGATAAATTTTATTGTTTAAATATATGTAAAAAAAATGCAAAAAAATGTCCTGAAAAATGTATGTTTAAAGTATGAGTTTGAAGCAAATTTCGTCAACTAAGCAAAAAACAGTTGACTGCACATTGCATCTGTACATGTCAAAAAATGAAAAATTTAGATTTTATCTGTATTAAGAAAAATCATATTTTCCCCTCACGGAATGGTAACTTTACAATCCAATTCTTTTCCATTCTTTAAATTCCCTACTCTGATTTATATTGCTTACAGATTTGAATGCATGTTTCTCAGATGTCCCAAAGAAAAGATCCGTGCTGTATTTTCTTACTTGAAATACAATTTAAGTTTAAACTTTTTCTGTAATATTTCATTCGAATGTCACTTAAAATGCAATATGATATGCACCATTACACACGCAAAATTTCTTTTAAAGTCATTGTAAGAAACGACAAGCAATTGAAAATATTTTTTTGATCTCTTACTCGCCAAATACTCTTCACATTTTTATAACCCATAAAAACTGTTTAAATTTTATTTTATACGAAACATTTGCAAACCATCTATAGTTTAACATATAAATATAAAGCAAATAATATTTCAATACTTTCAAATTTATATGTTTCTTGCATGAATTAAATTTTATTAACTGCAATTAACTTTTATTGCTAGAAATAATTAAATTAATAGTTTATCTTGTTTCACAATAAATTTAAATATTCTCAATAATTTTAATAAGATATGTATTGAATTAATAATTGGTTTATTCATTTAAGAAAATTTAAAATATTTTAATCAAAAATGTTAGGTTGTATGAAATGAGATATACTCAGTATAACATATTTGTGATGATTTAATATTCGTTGGTTATGGAGTCTCTTGTCAAATTATTAATTATAATTAATTGTTAATGATTAGTTATTGCCATTATTATTATTATTATTATTATTATAACACTTAAATGTAGGATTGCTGTCCATTTTATCTTGTATATCTACCATGAATATAAAAGAAACGATCAAAGACTTTTTGTCAAAAGTTTTGTCAAATAAACAATCGACAAATTAGCATTTGCATTATTTAAATCGCATATTGAATATTATTAACCAAATATTTATTTTACAAAAGGAATTTTTAACATTTTATTCACAACAAAAGTAATATGAGCACTCTTGTGACGGCATATAAAAGCTCATTAAATGGAAAATATGAACAGAAAACCATAAATAATACCCAATTTTAATGCAGAAAAACAAATTTAAATTTTAAAAATATATATTCTGTGAAGATTTAATAAAAAAATGAGAAATTTTGCGAAAAAAATTATCGATATATTACAACTTAACTGATTTGTTCTGAACCTAAATGCTTATGTATTATGTATTAACCTAATGCTATGTAAAATGTATTAACTTAAATGTTTAAGACACTGATGCTATTAAAAGCAATTTTGAACGATGATTCTGCCCAATCACACTTTTCGTCGTTATTTTGTAATTCCATTATAAAAATAAAAGAAATATAAGCATTCTTGTATAATAGTGTGCGTTGAGTGCATTTTGCATAGCGTATATTGCTTTTAGTTTATTTCACAAAGAATGTATTGCTTTGAGTATAGTTTGAAAAACTGTATTGCATTGAACGTTTAAATGAAAAGATAATCCAAAACTAGAGATATGAAGTATTTTCATTAGCCTCAATAAGAAGCAGAGTACGAATCTCCCAGAAACTTTGGTGAGGGTTATATATCAGTAGAAATTGGTGTGGTAACATGTTGGGAAAATGTAACCGAATCCTTTTATTTTGTCTTGTGTTTTGTTTGCCTTGATCACTCTGCTGTATATCCATAAATATGTAGCATAGATAGATGGTAGAGTTACGCAAGTTAAAATTGAGCGTCCTCCAAAAAATAACTACTTCTTAGTATTTGATATTGCTTCAGTTTAAATTCATTTGGGTTGCCTAAATATACATATATATATATATAGTTAAAATTTGATCTATTTAAAAGATGATTTGATTTATTTAAATAATGCTTTTATTTCTTAGAAGTTCTTATAATACAAATCATTTTTATAGTTTTATTGATAAATACTTTTTAAACAATTCAGCTGAACATTGTCAAAGAATTAGTTAAAACTTTTAATATTCATAAATTATAATACAAAATTGCATAAATTATGTAAATATGCTTAAAAGCATTATTTCATATGGAAAACAATTTTAGTAGTGTATAGTAATAATAATAGAAGTAGCACTAGTAGTATTTCGGGAAGTTTATTTTAAATAAAAAAGGAATTCCATACATTACAATATAGTCTGCTATATAGATTTTTGTACAATTTAAATCCATATATTAATTGCTTTTATAATGTTTATTAATAATCACATTTTTATTAATAAAAACATTTTTTAAAAATCTGCCAATTTATTTTTAACTCCGCAAAAAAAAAATTAATGAAATTAATTCGAAAAAGTATAGATTTATTAAATAAATGATTCTTTGCAGTAAAAAGAATTGATAAGATATAACCGTTAAAAAGTAAGTTAAATGACTTCATACTTTATCTCACAATTCTAATAATTACGTTAATATAGGCGTGAACACATATTGACCCAATTTTCGAACAACTTAACCTTTAGCAAAAGTTTACGTTTACTAAATAACAAGTATTAGTTAACTATTAAATTATCTCAACATTAAACTAAATGAAAATGTTTCAGTTTACTAGTCCATTCCCCCTATTACTGAACTTACACAGAAAATATTTATTTTTAAAAATTTCCTAAAGTTTCATTAGAATTTGAAAAGTGGAGTTAAAATCCCAAGGTATATTAAAGAATTATAAAATTAATAAGTAACCAAATAATGGCTCAACAATTAATAAATCCTGTTACATTCCATTTATTTTTTAGTTAAAATATTGTGATAATTATCCATTTATTTTATTTAAATAAGTCTTTTCATGATATGTCCCCCAAAGTCATACTTCATCTTCGAAGAAGGTTTTCAAATCGTCAAATGAAGTTAAACCTCTTTGCACGAATACAATTGAAAAGAGCATCCCAAGGAGCAGCATCTGAGTGGTTCGCACCTTATATTAGTACTCCTGAAGCCCAATGGAAGATCTTCCAGCTTTCACATTTATATTGTGAATGCCAGTTGTAGACATGATCGAGCTTCAAAATACTTTTTTTTTTTGTTAGATTTTAATCCATGCTTTTCTTGTTGGATGTTGAACCAGGTTTCTCTTGCTGGATTTTAAACTATGTTTTCCTTGTAAAGATTTCCCAATAGGTTTTTCTTGTTAGATTTCGAAGCAGATTTTTCTTATTGAATTTCAAACCAGACTTCCCTTATTTGATTTTTTTAAAATATGATAAATAACAAGAAAAATTAACCCCACACACCAGCAACTTTGTAAGCATGCAATTATTTTATAATAAAAAAATATTTGATATTGCTTAGTATTAAATGAAAAATACGTATCTCTAGAAAAGCGTATATTAAAAAAAGCATATCGCTATACGTAATGTTTAAGAAACAATACGTATATGATATGCTTTATTTAATAAATTAAAAGCATTTGTTATTCACAAGCAAAACAAATTAGACTTTAATAAATAAGAGAGAAATAATAAATATCCTCGAAAAATTGTCAGTATATGCTATGATTTCTCTTCTTTGTAATCGACTATGTCTTAATTTCCTGATAGTATATTTCCTGTAGTAGAGGCACAGGCGATAAAGAGACAGTTGTACATTTTAATAAATTCAGTTGTAAAATTTTTATTTTAACAAATTAAAAGCGTTTGTTAATCGGTTTTAAAATCAAAGCAACTAATTAGGTGTTTCAATAAATAAGAAAAAAGAAACAAATAATAAATATCATCGAAAAAAATTGTCACTATGCTATGATTTCTCTTCTTCGTAATCGGTTATATGTCTTAATTTCCTGATAGTATATTTCCCTGCAGTAAAGGTACTTAGGCGGAAAAAGACTTTTACATGGTCGGATGTGATGAAGTAAGTCACTCCGAAAGATGCTGTAGTGGGCGATAACACTCCCTGAGAGAATTAGATAAAATACCTCCTTGCTTCTTTTATCACATTAATGCTCATTATTTTGGGTGTGTATGAATTAGATTTACATGAGATTTCTTAGGCTAGAGTAAATTACATTTATTTTTTTAGCATTTATATAAATTTAACATAAAAATATTACAACTTAAAAATCAAATATAAGTATATTTATATACATTAGATAAATTTACATTATTTTACATTATTTGAGATTTTATGCTAAGATACATAAAAGTTATAAAAAAATAGCTAAATACTGTACTTTTACTTAATACTTTATAAATAAATGGGATTACACAGAAATGTAAAAGGGATTACGTTTTTTATTAAATATAATTATAATATTAAATCTTACTATTATTATATACTTTAAGAAAGTACTTTAAGTAAGAGGGTTTTTTTCGCTTTCTCATTAATGTTGAAACTAAATGTAAAAAGATTTTTTTTTTTTATTGTACTCAAGAAAAGTTAATTGACTTTTGTTAAAATAATGTATAAATTTAAATATATTCTTTAAGAATATATATTAAGATAAATATTACCAAAACTATCCCAGTTATTCTTATATAACAGGGATATTTATGAAAAATAACTATTAATTAATTGTAGAAGAAAGTCATATTAAATTATTGGATTGATTATTTGTTTAGATTTTTTGAATATTTAAAAATACAGATTTTTCCATTAAAATAATATTTGTGTTCATTTATTATTAAATATTGTAAGATCAAAAATTAAAGAACAGCCTGTTAATCGCTCTATAAACTAATAAATTCTTCACCTAAATATCCATGTTTAACACAAATAAAAAAAAAAAATCACCTAATTAATTTTCTGTCAAAATGTTTCCATTTTTTTTTCGGTAAAAGACTTCATATTTGAAAATTATGAAAAGAAAAAAATACTTTCAAAGACAATTATCATAACAATTACTTACTCCTTACTTTGAATATTAGTTTTCCATACCCTAAATATAAATGATTCTTTCTAAATTATAACTATTATTTAAAAACCATTGTCTTGATAGCAATATAATTATTCATCATCAATGCCATTATTTTCAAAACAATGCTTTTCTAATCTTGTTTTTATGATCACAAATAAATTTACAAACTCTTAAAAAGAATATACTTTTTTCATTAAAAAATTGTTAATATTTTGTATTTATATAAATTCAATGTAAAACATTATTTTTAAAATAAATATGTAAAGTTTATATGATGTACATAATTACATATATATAAACTTATATTTGTATTAATAAAAAAAATAAACTTATATTTATATTAAACTTATATTGTGTAACTTATACATGTTACATTATTTTAGCTTTGTTCTTTATTATCATTGTACATTTTTAGTATATACACTCAAGAGCCAAAACATTATGACCACCCCTACATTTTGCAATGAACTCGCCTGATGACATGGAAGGCATGTGATCAGGTGGAAGTGGTATTTAACTGGTATTAAGCGGTGGTCTTAATCCATGCCAAGACGGGTTGAAGCTGTGTTGCGCGCCAAAAGGTGGGCCAACTCGTTATTGACAGGTGGTCATAATGTTTTGGCTCTTGAGTGTATTTGAGATTTTATGCTAGCATAACTAGATACAAGATATAAAAAAAAAAAAGCTTACGGTACTTTTACTTAATACTTTATAAGTAAAAAGGATGACAGAGAAATGTAAAAAGGATTGCGCTTTTTTATTAAAACATAATTATAATAAATCTTGCTATTATTAATACTTTAAGAAAGGGCTTTCAGTAACAGTTTTTTTCTCTGCTATCTCATTGTTGTTAAAATTAAATGGAAGAGATGAATTTTATTACAGTCATGGAATTTTATTATACTAAATTTTTATTATACTATGTCTTCTTTAAAGTAATGTGTATAAAATTAAATATATTTTATAGAATTAATTCTGTTTATGCGTATAATTATTAATTTATTAATTAATTGTACAATAAAGTCATATTAAATTATTTGATTTTTTCAATATTTAAAAACGTACATATTTTATTAATAAAATAATATCTGTATTAATTTATAATTAAAACTTTCATCATCATTGGCGTAACAGCCCATTGTGGGCCAATGCTGTCTACCTACTGATAGATTTCGAGACAAGATATATTTTTCTTTTCACGGGATAAGGTTGTCACCCTATCCCGCTCCCACCCAACGCTCAACAGTCATATGAGACCAAGACCTACGGCTTAAAATGGATTCCGAGCCACTATAAACACCCATGGCACCGCCGGAACTCGAACCTGAAACCTGTGATACCGAGCACCAGAGCACTAGCCGCTCGGCCATTCAGGCCCAATTAAAACTTTATAAATATTATAAGATGAAAATTAAAAGATTAACCTAATAATCTTTTTTAAACTAATAAAATCTCCATCTAAATATTCAGGTTCAATACAATTAAAAATTCACCACAATTAATTATGTCAAATACTATTCAGTTTTTTTTTTTTCATTAAACGACTACATATTTGAAAATTATAACAGGAAAAAAATATTTTCAAAGACAATTATAATTATTTAAAAATCACTGCCTTGATAGCAATATAATTATTCACCATCAATTCCATTATTCTCAAAACAATTTTTTTCTAAGCTTGCTTTTTGATCACAAATCAATTTACAACTCTTAAAAAGATATGACTTTTTTACATTAGAGAAATTACATCCTTTCGTTAAGGATCTCTTCTATGAATTGATATTAAATAAATTTAATTACTGCTTTTGTCAAGATGTCAGAGTTTACATCTTTATAATCTCACAGCGTTGATTTCTTTCGTAGTATTCATTAATCATTGTAATTGATTGTCAAATGTATTTACGAAATCAATACATTACTCAGCAAAACATTTATCCATTTAAAATAAATTTAATTTAAAATCTATTGTTAACGTCTCAACAAATTATTAATTTTGAAGACATAAAGCTGGTCTGAAGAATTGAAAATAAAAAATAAATTACTTTCAATAAAAATTAAACACATTTAAAAGTACAGAAAAGCAATATTTAAACTTAGTTAAATTTTCTTTCTTCCTCAAATATAATTTACATTTTATTCATTATCTATTCAAAATTTTTTTCAATCGGTCTATTGAACAATTGTTCATTTTAATGAAAACATAGAGAAATTAATATAATTTTTAAAGTTAATTTTTTTAGTTTTTTAAAGTTTATAATTTTTGAGTTAATTTAATTTTTTAAAAATTAATATATATATATTTTTGATTTATTTATTATTAATTTAATTTTTAAATTAATATAATTTTTCAAATTAATAATTTTTTTTTTTTTTTAAATTGATATAATCTTTAATTTCATTAATTTATATTTTTCAAAATAATATAATTTTTTTAAAATTTTTAATTTTTAAATTAATATAAATTTTTTTTTTTTTTTAATTTTTTAATTAATATAATTTTTATTTTTTATTTTTAATTTTTAATTTAACATATTTTTATTTTTAGCATTTCCTTTGATTAAAATACAAATAATGCCCAAAAGAATTTTTTATAGTAGTTTAAAAAAGAGAAAGAAATATATAAATTTTTTATTGTATGATATAGAGTTATAAATAATAGAATATTGAAATGTTAGATCATATATAAATAGAATATCATTGCAGCGTTCATTTATTTTATTTTGAATTAGTCTATTCTTTTTAACTAAATAATAGACTATCCAATAATGAACAGAAACGTAAAAGTTCCTCAAAAGATTATTCTCAATAACATGATATTACACTAATTTAATTATAGTATGTGAAATTACTATATTTTTATATACTTATAATTTCGTTTTCCTTAGACCATTAATATGCCTTACGGCCTTCATTAATCTTTTGTCAATATTTGTCAAATAAATTCATGAAAGGAATATATCACTGTGCAAAACATTAATCAGTTTAAAATAAATTTAATTATAAAATCGATTGTCTGGGGTTTTTAACTTATTATTAATTTAAGCTTATTTAGCTGAAAGAAATTTTAATTACTATTCAATTTCTTTAACAGGACTATATCAGTTTCAAATAATTAAAAGTAATTTTCTTTTAAATTTAAAAACACAGTAAAAATGAAACACATTTTTTATGGCAGAAAACTTATTTTCGTATATTTTAAAATATGTTGTTTTATTTTTATTATTTTCACAGACAATTATCATAACAATTACTTACCCTACTTGAATATTAGTTTCCATGTACCCTAAATATAAGCGGTTTTTTTCTAAATTATTTTCAACTACTATTTAAAATCACTGCCTTGATAGCAATATAATTATTCACCATCAATGCCATTATTCCCAAAACAATGTTTTTTTTTAATCTTCTTTTATGATCACAAATAAATTTACAGCTCTTAATAAGATATGCTTTTTTTACATTAGAGAAATTACATCCTTCCTTAAGGGATCTCTTCTATGAACTGATATTAAATAAATTTAATTACTGCTTTTGTCAAGATGTCAGGGTTTTATATCTTTATAACCTCACAGCGTTGATTTCTTTTCTCAGTATTCATTAATCTTTGTAATTGTTTGTCAAATGTATTTAAGAAAGAAGTACATTACTCAACAAAACATTTATCCATTTAAAATAAATTTAATTCAAAATCTATTGTTAACGTCTCAACAAATTATTAATTTTGAAGACATGTAGCTTGTCTGGGTA
>BPLR01002489.1:0-30370 GCA_021605095.1 Caerostris extrusa
TTACGTATTGCTCATGAATAATGTATTTTATAATTTACATTATTAATGTATTTTTATAATTTACATTAATAATGTATTTTATAATTTACATTAATAATGTATTAGCATTAATAATAATCTTATTATCAGTTTCTTCCCAAGATATCCTGATTTAAAACTTTTATATTGTTAGATTCACTTTGTTAATCAGTGTAAAGAGTAAAAATTACTTTTAAAATTTAATTTCACTTTATATTTTCATGGACTTTTTATAAAATCAGTATTTTTTATTCATGGTATATACATTTCATTCTTAAAACTATAGTTTGAATTAGTTATTATGAATAAAAAATACCAGTATTTTAATCGTATATATTTGTTTGCATCTATCTATCATTTATATATAAATTCTTTTTATTTTCCTTTAAAATATTTTTGAAAATTTAATAAGCTTTATTTTGAACACGAAATACGATTTTAGCTTATTCTTTTTTAATTCATCATGGAATTGTAAATAAAAACGTTATGAAAGCTTATGATTTCCACTTATGATGTTTATGATTTCACTTTATTTTTAATTCATCATGGAATTTTAAATAAAAGTTAGATGAAAGCTTATGATTTCAGTTTATTCTTTTTTTAATTCATCATAGAATTGTAAATAAAAACGTTATGAAAGCTTATGATTTCGGCTTATGATAAGAAAGCTTATGATTTCAGCTTATTCTTTTTTAATTAATCATGGAATTTTAAATAAAAAGTTGGATGAAAGCTTATGATTTCCCTTATGATTTCAGCTTATTATTTTGTAATTCGTCATGGAATTTTAAATAAAATAGTTCGATGAAAGCTCATTATTTCCGCTTATGATGAAAAAGCTTACGATTTCAGCTTATTTTTTAAAATTCATTATGGAATTTTAAATAAAAGTTAGATGAAAGCTTATGATTTCCACTTATGATGGAAAAGCTTATGATTTCAGCTTATTCTTTTTTAATTCAGTTTGGTGGATGCATCAGTCAATCGTCGTGAAACTCTAGAAGAATTTTCAAGACTCAAAGAGCAAGAAGAACACATTGAAGAAATAATGGCTTGGATCCATGAAAAGAAGCTCTACTGTGATTCCGAAATTAACTGTAAAGATTTATCTGAGCTTTTATATCTTCAAAAGAAACATAAGGTATACAAAAATTAATTTAACTTAAAACTTAAAAATTCCTTTTTAATTTTTGTTATTATAAAATATACAAAATGAAAATTTATGCAGATTTAATGGTACAAAACAATTGCCAATCGTGTAATATTTAATTTAATGGTACAAAACAATTGCCAATCGTGTAATATTTAATTTAATATTTTAAATAAAGCATAACTATTGTCGATTTTTCTACTGTATTGTACAAAAAAGTAAAGCTTGTAAATAGTATTTGGAGATTTCGTATTAAATATCATATGTCTTTATATAAATATTCTTAAAAATTAATTATTCTTTAATTAAATAAATTATTCTTTGTATAAATATACTTCCAATTCTTTTAATTTTTGTTATTATAAAATATAAATATATGAAAAATTATGCAGGTTTAGTAGTACAAAACAATTGTCAATCGTGTAATATTTAACTTAATGTTTAAATAAAACATAACTATTGTTAATTTTTCTACTGTAATATACAGAAGTAAAGCTTGTATATAGTATTTGGAGATTTCGTATTAAATATCATATGTCTTTGTATAAATCATTATACTAACGTATAGGGTAATAATTATGTGTGGATATATTATATATGTAAAAAATATCATATGCCTTTATATAAAAATTGATAATTTTTTTGAAAAAAAAAAAAAAAAAGATTTAAAGCAGAAGATTTATTAAATCTTTTTAATTAATTAAAAGTAATTTTTTCCTTTTCAGAAATAAATAATTACTAATCATATCATAGTTTGCCATTACTATTTCTTTTGAAAAAACTTCAAAATGTAAAAATTATTTAGATATAGAGTTGAGGGAAATTGTTCGATTTGATTCTGACTATTAATAAGAAGCAATCGGTGGTAAGATTTGTTATAAAAGTTAATTTATGTTCAGAAATATTAGAAATTAATACCACAAAAAAAAATTTTACTTAATGCGAATTTAGTAATATTTATTAGAAAGAGCAATGAATAGTAGAATTTTTTTTAAATTTTTTTCATATTCATTAACGTAAGTTTTTTATATTTATTTAGTCTATAGGATCTGACCTGAAAGTTCGAAAGGAACACTCTGAAGGCTTGAATGATCAGAGACTAACAAAAAGCTTTGATTCTCTGGAAGAATCTTGGAAGAAAAAAGGAGAGCAAATCACATTCACCGTTGAAGCGCATCAGGTATTAATTGTGTGAAGTTGCTTTTTCTAGAAATAAATTGTACTTAATTCTAGAAGTAAATTTTGTAATTAAATTTTAAATTGGTATAATATTTGTTATTTGACAAATCGAATCAACGACCCTCCAACTGAAGAAACATTTACTTTCTTTATAGTTTCTTACAATTATTCTTATTGCTTTATAGTTTAAAATTGAGATTTCGAATTCGAACATTGCTCTTATCGATAAAATCGAAAAAAATCGATAAAATAGATAAATCTATAAATCGATCGATAATCAATAATAATCGTTCTATAAATCAATCGATAATAATAGATAAATCCATCGATAAAAATATATAAATCCATCGATAAAATAGATCAACCGATAATAATCGATTGATAAAATATATAAATCGATAATAATCGATTTCTTAACATTGCTCTTATTTATAAATCTAATATTTTACAAGGATAAATAGATTCAAGACAAATGGAATATTATATTATTATTAATATTATTAATATTATCATCTACTTTTCCTGAAAAATATTCAAATGTTTTACTGAATACTGTAAGTGATATTTTGAGTGTTTACAATGCTTTCTAAGATAGTTTGATTTTTTTTTAATATTTTCTTTTGTATAAATGTTATCTACAGATGAATCCCAATTAAAAAACCAACAATTTAACAATTTTTCCCAATAGTATTTTTCAATATTCTTGTTCCTTAAAAAAAGTTCCCGATTCTTATGATTTTTGTTCGTCATAATATTTAATGTTTTAAAGTAAAGATTTTTATGTTGATTTAGCCAATCGAATTTCACTAAGCATACAGCACGTAGGCTTACAGAAAAATATTTTCTATAAAAAATTCTTATTATAATTAATATTCTTTTTTGTTAAATATTTCTATTTATTTTCCTTATTGATCTATTTTTAAATTAGATGAATATTTTTCAAATTTTGTTTTTTAATAAATTTAATAATATGCAATGCTAATAAATTGTATAGTTACAGTTTTTGTATATTTTTAGCGATATTTTATTTTAGTACTAATTGCATGCGCCAAACACTGATTCATATGAAAGTCGTGTTCCGTGAATAAATTTTACAATTTACAACTGCTATAAATTCTTAATGCAGATTTTCTAATTTAATCTTACCACTTGTATTCACCTACATATGTCATGCTGTTTTGTAAGTAACATGCACGGAATAGACGTGTGTAAGTAACTTACGCAACAGGCGTTAGTGCATGGTTCACCTACTTCGAACTAATTACAGACTTTGATACGTTAATAGCTAATCAGCAGCTAAAATGTGTTTTTGTTCTAGTGCTATTTTTACATCGGGTTAAAATTTATTTTATCTAATAAAAGGATTCTTATCTCAGACGAAAATTTTTGAATATTTTTTTTCTTAATAACATTGTATTTTGCTTTTTGTTATTAATTACGTACAACATACACTAACTTATATGAAAGCCATGAACCATGAAAAATTTACAAGTAGTCTTCGATTCGATATACTATTGCCATAAATTCTTTTACACACGCGCACATGGGCACTGTTGCCATAAATTCTTAGTACTAATTTACATGAGTGAAATTGCCATAAATTCTTAGCTCTAGCTCGCATGGGCTAATAAATAACTTATAAATTGTGTAAATTATATATTTTGAAGTCAAATAGAAAAATATATTTTGAAATGCTAAAATAGAGATCACAAATCAAGATATTAAGAGGTATTCAATTTACGTCAAGTGAGATTTACAATGGATACTTAAGTCTAAGTTGAAGGCTACCTTTATTTTCAATAAATGTAGTGTAGAAGCATTACTTTATTGTGTTACATAAGTAATGTTTATTATTCTGAATTCAGAAAAGACGCAATTTATTAGCAGTTAAAATTTAGTTATTTTCGATTATAGTAAAGGAATTTGATTTATCTTTTTCATTGTCTCTCAGTTGTAATATTCTATGTTTGAAGAAACTGCAGAAAATTCAAAATTTAATCCTGGTTTAGAAAACTTCAAACAGGATAAAAAAAATAAATTATAATTTATGAATATGTTGAAATGTACAAATTATAGAGGTAAAAAATAAACTGAACAAAAAATAATGAAATGAAATGAAAATTTTAAAATTTAATTTATTAATAAAATCTTAGCTGCTTCACAAAAAATAATTTTTTTTTTTATTTCCAAGACTAATAAAAACCCAGCTCAATATTATTAAATGTGATTTCAAAATTACTTTTTAAAATTCTCATATATTAATCTTTCTCTATGAGTTAAATTCATTTAAATTATACATGCGAATAATTTTTAAAATTTTGTATATACATGTTCTTTGTCTTCGAGATTATGAATTCAATTCAAAATTCGTTACTGTTTATTACTGTATATGTAAATTTTTACCGTATATGAAAGATTAAAAGTATGTGAAAGAATATAAATCCAATTTAATTTTGAAATAAATATTAATAGAACATTTTTTATAGTATTTAACTGATGCAAGTGAATGTAACCGATGGATTTCAGAAAAAATTCACTTATTATCTAGTTTGGATTGTGGAACAGATGAGTTGAGATGTGAGGTAAGAAACAATAGTTACATAAGAGAAGAATTTTATCACTAAATATTTTATTATACATATCTTAGGGGTAATAGATTTTGAAATTTTTTTTTTTTTGATGTATTGCTTTTTATAAACGAAAACAATATCTTTAATTCACAAAAAATAAGATATTTTTATCCGTTGTTTAATTTATACAAAACATCGAACAATAATATTTTTAGATAAAAGTATTACCGCAATTTCCAGCCTATAATATGCAGTGCCGTATAACCCGCCGGTATAATTTTTGATCAGTAAAAATAAACTCGTTTTAAACACAGGTGATTCACGTCTATTCTTTAACATACCATACATCAAGCAAGTTCTGGTTTTCATGTCCATGGCATGAAGCTAACAATTGTTTTTCAGCTTTAAAAAGCATTTAGGATGCATCAATTATATACAAAGATCGCTATAAATTTAAGGTAATGAAAACAGGAAATAACATTTTACATTTTAAAACTATGGTATAAACAAGATGCAATTAAAATACAGAGATTATGTCAAAAAGCAGAAAAATATGCAACGTTTCTTATAAAAAGATATTTATTATAATTATATTTATTCCTTAAAAGGTTTAATAAAAGGCTAAGATTATTTGAAGGCTATTTGACAATTTTCCGACGGATTGTAATTTTCACATTTACTAGAGAGATGAAAATTTGATCAGTACCATAGTTTATTAGTTTGACTTTCCGCAAAGGGTTTTTCATTTTTACCTATAACTTCACTCATGTCTTTTTCATCCACAAGCATGCATGATGCTCGTTGCATTTTGTCTAATTTGTACAACCTCGTCTGCCTTCCATCATTCTCAACTGTTATGTTTCTTTTCTTTATGTTTAGACGATTGTTTATTTGACTTTTAAACACAGTTTTAGACAGTTTTGTTGGCACAACATACAAACATTAGTGTTTGGTTCACTCTTAAGTGAAGTTTTTATAGAACTGATTCTTATGAAATTTCTGGAAGACAAATATCTACATGAAATTGTATACAGTGGCTTCGTATATACCAGAAATTTTAGGATTTCTTTGAATATAAACCGCTTTATAGGTAGTAAATTATTGTACTTGACGCTTTGTTTCTTTCAAAATGATTGAATAAAATAATTTTATTTTTAAGCAAATATATATGTTTTATTTCAAATGACATGCTTTAACTTAAATATTTTATGTTTATTTTTATTTTAAGGCATTACTTCGACGTCATGTTAATGTTCAAAACGAAATCTCAACGGATGCAATCGAAATACAGCGACTACGTCAAGAAGCAGACAAAATATGCAATGTTTCTTATAATAAGGTATTGATTATTATTGTATTTATTGCTTGAAAAACGTTTATTAAAAAAATTAAGGCTATTTGAAAAGCTATTATTAGTTATTCAATATTCCATATGAAATGAACTTTTGAATACACAATTTTTAAAAGGTCACAAACTTAAAATGTTTGAACATATTTAATTAAAACTTGTTCAATTTAAATCAATGCATTTCTTTCAGGAGTTACTAAACATTTTAATGTCAATTTCGTAAACACCTTTGATTTATAGTCAATAAATTTAAAAGATTGTTTTGACAATTTCGGGATTGGCAAAGCGTTTCTTTTAAAACACGATTCCAAATGTTTGAAGAATTGATAGTCAGTATGAGACAAGCCTGACGAATATGGTAGATGAGGCAGAATCTCAAATTTCAACTCGTTTAGTGTTTGAAGAATGAATTATGAAAGTGAGGCCTTGCTTTATATTGAGAAGATTAACGCTATTTAGACTCTCCGACGCTGTTCCTGATGACGACAATTTCTAATTCACAGTATCATTTGCTGACAGCAATTCTGTGCTTTATTGTTTGACCTATTACTAGGAAGCTGTAATGGATAATTGCCAATTGATTCCATCAAAACGTCAATTTTGTCTTCTTTGGATGAAAGCTTGGCCTCGTTGAGTGTTTAAACTTTTCATCTACATCTAGCCACTGAGCTCAGTTTTTACAATCATAAAGTAATCACTTTTCATCCTAAGTAATGATACGGTTCCAAAAGGAACAATTCCTGTGCCAGTTACTCAATGAGGCTTATCTGGCAACTCGTTTGGAACCCATTTGTAGAGTTCTTTCTCCTTCTCAAGCGCTTCAAGATGTCTCTGAACTGTTTGTATACCTACTCCAAGATCAACAGCAAGTTCTCTAATGGTTATTGACAGGGTTAGTTTCAACTTTTGCCTTCAGAACATCATTACAGATGGCGTTTTCAGGCCTGGATTCATTTTCTAAGCTATCTCCTGATATCTCCTGATCTGAACTTCTCAAACCATCGTCTCAGTGTGAAGACATTTACTGTGGCATTCCCAAATGTAGCATTAATGTTTCGGGGCTTTATATAGCAGAATATCCATATAAGTTTATATTCATGCAGCAAAATTATCCATATTCTGTGGGATTCTCGATTTTATTTATTTAAGATTTTCTTAAAATGATCGAATCTTATATGCAAACAAAATATATGCTTAGACAGAGCACAGAATAAGCGAATAAGCACTAGAATGATATATAACAGTCTTATTTAACTTTATATTGGCCGATATATATTTTGAAGAACATCAGCTAATACTAAAAAGTTCATTTCTGATGGAGCAACCCTATAAAATTATGGCTAATATAAAAAGTTTGATTTTAATTTTGCTAATTTTTTTTTGTTCTAGCCACTTTACTCAGAAAATAAATCTTTATTGAGATCTCCAATGAAAACCTCACAGCCTCGTTTTGATGTTTTGGAAGGTATATTGAGATAATATATAGTATATATATATATATATATTTTCATACACTTAAATATTTGTTTTTATAATTATTTCCCAATCCAATTTGTTTGTGACTTTAGAAACTATTTGAAGTGTACAGATTTATAACAAAACCTTAAACACAAAGAGAAATAAGAAAAAGTTTTACGTAGTGAAAAAGCTTCGTATTCATAAGATAATTTTGAAAAGAATCAACTGTTAACAAATGTTTAATTCGTTATGAATAAAATTTGTCTCAGATTTCGTATCAAAACACGTGAAAAAAATCTGACTGAGTACACATGAGGAAACTTTTCTGACACTTTACGTTTCTGCTTTTCCTCAACTGTACACTTACTTTTTTTATAAATTCTACTTTTAGAAACAAATATTCAGTTTTAAATTTTCCATCCAAGAAATATTTATTTTAAACTATGTGATTAAAAAATTCAAGTTAATAAATCCACATTATTAATTAAAATATTTTTTTCTATTGAAGTTTCAAATAGTACCTATATAAAAAAAAATATTTGTTTGTGAGAAATTGGAATTTTGTTAAAAATAATAAATATTAAATAAATAATATAAACTTAAATATATTAAAAGTATAAATTTTGTTATATAAAATAAAATAAAAGTGATAGTTGTAAAAATAATAAATATAAAATAATATATTAAGAATTAATTCCATCGTATAGTTTAAACATTTTGGTTTGAAACTTGATCAGTACAAATTAAGAAATCTAAAAACTGAATGTTTTAGTAAAAGATTTTAACTCCAAAGTTATATGCCCCGTTTTTATTTTCTTTCACCATCGCTAAACTTTAAATTTATAAAATCCATCCTAAACTTTTTTTCGTAACGACAAAAAATATTAAAAACATAGTCGTAAAAAAAAAAAAAAAAATCTAGAGTTATGTCTGTACTGACTTTTCAGTTAAACTTCAAGATTGTTTGTGTTGCAAATGCCAAAAGTTCAGGCCAGTGTCTGTGATTATCCAGAACTCAACTCCAGACAGAAATTATTTATTTTTACTGAAGAACTAAATAGAAAGAAATTCAATACTGACAGTTGAAATTCGAAACTGACAGTTTAATAATTCTTACTGTCTTGCATTGTTAAGTTTTAGATGCAACATAAAATGTTTTTCAGTTTTTATTTAACAGCATTTTGATGGATTTTTCATTATTTTTTTATAAATACTTTCAGTTAATTAACTTTAAAAAAGCAAAATTCAACTTGCTAAAAAGCACCATTTATAAAACTTACAATGAAGAAACTTTTTTTATTAGGACAAGCAAACAGCATCTAATCAGATTATTATTTTCTTTCTTATTTAGATTATCATAAAAGCCAGACACTTACTGAAGCACAAATTTATGATCGCCAAACGCAAATTGAAAGCTCGCTTTCAGAACTTTTTTTTTGAAGGATTTTTCAAGTTTTTTAAATACTTTCAGTTAATTAACTTTTAAAAATCAAAATTCAATTTGCTACAAACACCATTTATCAAACTTACAATATTTTATTAGAACAGGCAAACAGTATCTAATCAGTTAAATTTTTTTTTCTTATTTAGATGATCTTAAGAGCCAGACACTTACTAAAGCACAAATTTATGATCGCCAAATGCAAATTGAAAGCTCGTTTTCTGAACTTTTTTTTTTTTGAAGGATTTTTCAAGTTTTTAAATACTTTCAGTTAATTAACTTTTTAAAAATCAAAATTCAATTTGCTACAAACACCATTTATCAAACTTACAATATTTTATTAGAACAGGCAAACAGTATCTAATCAGTTTAATTTTTTTCTTATTTAGATGATCCTAAGAGCCAGTCACTTACTAAAGCACAAATTTATGATCGCCAAATGCAAATTGAAAGCTCGTTTTCTGAACTTCAAAGAAAGTGTGAGGTAAGATAATAAAAACATCCAAGTGTTTTCTCCAGAGTCAAACTGGAACAAGCCTTAATATTCGAACATTTGGAAACAGTTCATAGCGTCGTATTTTTTTTTATCTGATTATGAAACGACGTCAAATCTATTGTCCTCATGACAGCAGTCTTACAGCATTGTTACAAAGAGTTCGCGCTATTATAATTAAATTGAAATAACTGCGAGTAACATAGAAATGCATATATTAAATTAATTTATTGCGATAAATTAAAATTGCATTTTCTCTATTATTAAGTTTATTATTTTCTCGTAAAGATACTTCTAATTATTAGATTTAGAGATTGCACCATTTTTTTTTTTTTAATTCTAGTGATTACATACCAATAAAAATAAATGTAGCGATAAGTTTATAAGTTTCACAACTACAATATTCTACTTTTCAAGTTTTTAGTACAATTAAAAGAACTCATTGAATAGTCTTTAACTCATTTTTCCCTCAAAATACATATTTTCTGAAAATTTCACTATTTTCATGTATAAAAAGACATTTAACTAAATCCAAACTTTTATTGCCCATTAAGATGATTTACATAGTTTAATTATAAATAAACTTAGGCTATTAGAATACTCGAAAAAGAAGCTGTATTTAAAAGCTTTGCTTTATATTACGAATAGCAGTTCTAATTTTAATATAGCAATATAAACTCCTGTTTGTGAAAATTGCAACACCATGAAGGACTTACGCGAGTGAGCTGAAATTTTCAGGAAATGCAAATTAGCGCATGATATGCAAAATGATTAGAATTTCAAATCCGTAGCGTATGCTGAGCAGCGCCCTCTGAACAGTGGATGGATCTGAATAAATAGACGGCTGTAGCGAGGCGTGTATGGTTATCGGTGGTTATCTGCTAGTGGTAAACGTTAGCTCAATCGTTACTTATGCCTCTTCGACGAAAGAGAGCGAGATTTGAACAACTTACAGAGTTTGAACATGGGAGAATCATCGGCCTTCGTGAAGCTGGATTGTCTTATCGTGCAGTAGCCACTCGTGTGCAGCATAACAGCAGCACAGTGGACGGACTTATGCAGCACAGACTTTGGAAGCAGTGGACGGACGAGCGTCGGACAACTCGGAAATCCGGGAGGACCCTGAAATGTGACGTCAGCTCGCGATGATAGACACCTGGTCAGCATGGCGCTGACGGACCGTACAGCTTCCTCTAGACAATTGGCAGCACAGTGGTCAATAGCTACAGGTGTTTCATTTGTGTGCTTCATCAATTCGTAGACGTCTGCTGCAGCGTGGACTGCGCGCAAGGACTCCTTTATACAGGATCCTCTCACGCTAAACCATCGCCCTCCAGCGGCTACAATGGGCCGATCAGCATAGAGTCTGGCGTGCTGATTGGCAGCATGTCGTGTTTTCTGACGAATCCCGCTTTAATTTGTGGTACCATGATGGCCGCATTCGTGTCAGACGCTATGCCGGTGAACGTCACCTTCCGGAGTGTATTATCGAACGCCACAGTGGACGAACACCCGGAGTTATGCTCTGGGGGTGCCATAGCATATCATGGACGATCTCAATTGCTAAGAATTGTGGGCAATCTGAACAGCAACCGGTACATCAGTGAAGTTCTACAGCCCCAAGCTGTTCCCTTCCTTCAAAGCTTGCCGGGCGCTGTATTTCAACAGGACAATGCCCGCCCTCATATCGCTAGGACAATTCAATCCTTTTTGCAACGCGGCAGGTACAGCTTCTTCCTTGGCCTGCGTATTCCCCGGATATGTCGCCGATTGAACATGTGTGGGATTTCGTTGGTCGGCGTCTCGCTCGTGATCCTCGTCCTGTTGCTTCTGCAGACGAACTTTGGGTGCGCATGCAAACAATATGGAATGCTCTTCCTCAGGCAGACATTCAAAAAATTTGTTTGACTCCATGCCACGTCGTTAGCAGCACTTATTGCGGCGCGTGGTGGCTACACAAAATACTGATTCCAATCTCTTGTTATTGTTTGTTTGCTTTGAACATTTAATCATTTATTTGTACCACTACCACTCAACTGTGTATTAAATTTCATTCAATTATGAGGATTCCTTCATGGTGTTGCAATTTTCACAAACATGAGTTTATGTTATTATTTATTTAGGTAAAATTGTATATAAATTGAGTTAGGTATTTTTTAATAAGCATAACATAAGAAAACAGATGAATACAAATGGAATGTTTTCGTTAAAAAAAAACCCAAGATGCTCAAAATTGAAAAATATAACTTTGTGTTAACCCATAACGAGTAATTACTGGATATGAGATATGGTAATATCGGAGTCTACTATCAACTATCAGTGCCAAATGTTGACAGTAGCAACTCCATGACTTGACGTCCGTGTGCGGTGGATCTCAATAAGGCATGAAAACTATAGTATCTAGTTCATATAGGTTAGAAAGGACAATGGTTTGTTATAAATTATAATATCATACACATGTTATGGTGCTTGGTACAAACTTTTAGGCTCATATCACAATGTTCCTTAAAGATCTAATGACCAATCCTAAGCGACGCATTAAATCTACAACACACAGTGAAGTTTTATGGCTACAACGATATTTTAGCATATTAAAAACTTTCGGTTTTCTTCCATTGTGAGAATTAATTCCCTCATATAGCAAAAACTGCGCTAGATCTGTCCATAAAATGTTAAATATGGAAATATTACCTTTCTCCATTTTCGAAAAGGTCTACCGGGCAAATGCTGTGCGTTTTGGTTGATTCTCTGACAGCAGTTGCAGAACATGTTGGAATTTATACGTATCCTTCCCAATGTTAATTGGAATGCTTTCCAAACTGTAGTTGTAGATATGCCTAATTAACTTCATATCACACCAAATGAAAAATTGAAAACATAAACAGATACCATGTGCATTTTTCAATCACAATAACATCATGGACTGCAATTATTTTTATGTATTAAAAATGTGCAAACATTATTCAATAATGCTTTTATATTCCAATTTTTGCGTTATATAGGCGGCATTCATGAATTTATCTACATTAAAATACTCTTTCGTTAAGATTTTGAACTAAATTATTTTTTATGTCACACAAAATCCCGTATCACGTTTAATATTTATCTGCAAACTGCATGTCTCTCCGATCCATAATTGTTTTTCATCGCATTTTACTTTTTGAAACACCCTGTATAATGCTAATACTTAAGCAAATATCAGACATGTAGCTCAAACAGGTTTCATGTTGGAAAATCAAACTTAATATTATGCAATTTTAGATGATAAAATTTTAATTTAAACTTCTTCAGGAAAGAAGACAAAGACTTCACTACAACTGTATGTATTTCCGTTTCAAAAACGGATGTGAAGAAATGGAAAGATGGATGAGATCAAAGGTAAACTATAATGCCATTTTGTAAGAATTTATTATTTTTTAAGAAATTTAATTTTCACTTTAAATTACGTATTTTATTTTAGGAACGCATTATTGATTCAAATGACTTCGGAAAAGAGGCAGATGAGGTAGAAAAATGCTTCGAGGTAAATTTAAATTTATCAAAAATTTTTATACCCTTCCTCATATAATATTATTTGTAAAGTTGCTAGCATGCAATGATAATCACTTGCGTGCATTGGATTGATTCAATCACATTAATTGATTATTAATATTTTTATAATGACAGTGTAGTAGACTGACTATACTAGACTTATAACGGCTTTAAGAAGAGGGCCACTTTCAGGTTCATGGAAACACGTTAATTTTTATTTAAAAGTATTGTATACATATAAACAGAACTCTATTTACAAAAAATGAAAATTAAAAATAATTTGATTCACAAGTGCCGTTCACTCCAAAAACAGAGATTTTCAGAGTTCTCGAGTTTACGTCAACTTTAATGCACTGGTCTGCAACAGACCTTAACTACGTTATCTGCGTGACTCACGAAACCGCAAGGAGCTCATTTTGAAAACAGGCGAAAAACTCCGGCCTATTTAATAACTTTAGAGAAAAGAAAAAAAAACACTTCTGGTCGACTCGTCGTAGAACTCTCTTTCTTCTTCATCAAAAATCTCCTTTTAAGACAATCCATCAAGAGATGGAGTCAGCTTCCCTCATTTCTCAGCTCGTGGTCTATCACCCATCACGATGGAACATCTTATAGTATATCATATTCAATCTGTAGTTGTTTCGACCTGTGAAGGTAGCGCATACATTTGCTAATTTCCTCATTATACATGATATCGAATATCTGCTATCAGATTTGAGTGACAGGTAGTTCTCATTAATACAAAACACTAATTGCATGTAATATAACTACCCACAATAAAGCTCGTCCGCTGTGAAATTTGAGCGATGGGTTTATTACAGTATATTTGTCAAATAGCATACATTCCTCTCTCCTGGAAATCAAATGTCAAAACTTTTCTCGTGAGAGAAAAAAAAATGCTACAATAGCTAGTTTGTTTAATTTTTTGATATTCATTGAAAAGTTTCTTGGGATTTAAACTTTATTTTTTTAAGTTGCTACCTTTTGAAACAAATAACACCGTTCGTTCATCAATTAACTAATAAATTGTTAATTCCATTTCAGGGATTTATTACTGATTTAGCATCTCATGGATTAGTTATTGAGCAGCTTAAAAACTTATGTGAAACACTGGAAGAAGAAAAATCAGATCATGCGCAAACTGCAAGTATTTTATTCGATGACGTCTATCGCAGGTATAGATTATAACAGTTTCAATAAAAATAAATGATTTGCCTTGAAAGACTTCAATATCTAATACATGATATTTTGCTTGGTATTACAGGTGGCTTCATTTGCATGATATAACAAGCTTCAAAGAAAAGAATTTGAAAGGTTTTACGAGGTTTGCAAAAGTTAAATATGTTATAATTTTGATTTTCTACAGATAATATTAAAAGTAAATTTAATCATTTTGCGGACTTTAGATAACACAGATCGACAAGAAAAAAAAAATTCCTCCCAAAAAAAAAAAAAAAAAAAAAAAAAAGTGTGATTTACGTAGATTTAGCATTTCTAAATCTAAATAAGGCCTCCAAATTTCACTAGTATGTATTATTTTTAAGAGTGACGGTTTTATTAAAAAAATTACTCAATCAACTAAAATACTGAAACATTCATTTAAAATGCGATACGAAATTTAACAGTGCCATTTGTCTGAGAGTAAGTATTCAAATTCATCAACATACAAATACTTCAGTACCCAAATTTGTACTCACAAGAAACGGGAAGAAAAAAGGGATTATAGCTTAAGTATAATAGGTCAAATTATCTTTAATTAGGAATTAAAGGTATTCAGAAGATACAACAATCCATTTAAACTGCTCAAAACCAAATAGTATTTAATCATGATTTTACAATTACATTGCAAATATATTTGTAATAAGACTTTTCATTCTATATTCCAATAGCGTATTAGTTTCTCAACGTATTTGTGATGATACCATTCATTGGCTCATGGAAAGATGTAAAATTGAGAATTACGAAATTGAAGATATTAAAAGCATAGACACTCTTCGTAGAAGACAAGAAGTAAGTTTATTCATTTGATAGAAAATCAAAATCATTAAATATTTTAACCTTAAACTGGTTAAAAACATACTTCATTTACAATTATGTCCCCTTTTTACTTTATAGGCAATGGAAAGAGAGTTGATACCAGCTGAAGAACGTGTTAAACAGGCGCATGCTCTAGCTGACAAGTAAAATAAAAAAATTTAATTTTTATAATTGAGAATTTTTAATATATCAGGCCGTAATGAAAGTTCTGTCTCTATTTCTAACTAAAAACAAAATCGAAAATTTATCCAAAATTTTTTTATTTAATCGTCAAAATAGTTACCATTCTTTTCAATAACATCTTTCTATGGAGTTTTTGTTACCTTTTTTATAAAATTCATTTAGTTCTGCCTTGGTTCCTTCATTTAGTTCTTATCTTAAATGGATCTAGCTTAATTTCAACCTCTTATTTGAAGTCATCCTAAGTTCCACAAAATGATTTTGTAAGTTTCTAAAAAGAAGGTAATATGTAGGAGCAAGGTCGAGGGAGTATGGCGGATGAAGATAATTTCCCAACCAAATTATTCTAGGGTATAGAGTTTGGCATTGTCATGTTGCAATATCGCTTCTTTCTTGTATATTAACGAATGCCCTTTTTCCTGCAAAAATGCTTTTAAGCATCTTAGCTGTTTACGATTATTTTTGATTATCACTTAACAAATCGCAATGAACAATTCCTTTGGGACCTGAATGGCCGCGTGTCTAGCACTCTGGCGCTCGGTGCCTCAAATTTCGGGTTCGAGTCCCTGTGGTGCCATGGATGTTTGCAGTGGTTCAAAATCCACTTTAAGCCGTAGATAACGGTCTCATATGACTGTAGAGCGTCACGGAGCCAAGTCAGACTTCTAAGTACGGGTTCTCCATCACAACAGAAGCTGCCCCCTTTCCCTTCAACCTTGAGTCCATACGGGTTCGTGGGCTTGGTCTAGATGTGTGAATAAGAAACAACAACTTTTATTTCCAGCCATACATTCAAAAGAATGTTTTTTGGATGCATACCACTTCGAGCTTGTTGGATAAGTCTTAAAAATAGTGCTAAACCACTCTCAGTGCAGTGTTCTTTGCACTTAACATTATTGTGGGGAATCCATTGATTTGTAATAGATAAAAGCTGAATTTGTGTTATGATATCTTATAATTATCCTACAAAAATATGGACAGAACTTTCTTTTAGAATTAGATGTTTCAACTTTATTACAATAGTACTAAAACTTCTAAATTTGTATATGTAATTTTCGCATCATTTACAGTGTAATAAGCTCATATCCAGATCAAACAGATTCAATTCAAAGGAGAATTAGCTCACTTGATAATCAATGGATAAAATACCAGGTAAGTACAAGACATATAAAACATCGAAAATAATTTGCCTTTCATTTTTTAGATATTTTATATAATTTTTGCCTTACAAGATTAAATCTGTATTCCCATCGGTTAACATTTATACAGCGAGACAAAATGGCGAAAATAGAAAAATATGATAATACTCTATAAAAAAATTATATATATTTAAGAGACTTACATAACACGATTTTTTTTTTCATTATTTTATTCAAAAAAGTTTCGAATAAATTTGTTTAAACAGTTTCCTGTTTTAGAGAACTTCATTTCAGTACTTTTCCTTGTGTGAGGTAGCTTTTTTTGTATTCAATGGATAGTTTTTTGAACCAGTTTCATAACTTCTATCACGTTCGAATAACCTCAATCGTTCAACAACTCATATGACACATTCGTCTAACCTGCTACCTGTACTTTTGATTTCCTTTTTTGTCTCGTAAACATGTTTCCAAAGAATTGTTATCATTATTCAAGGAGAAATGTGAAATAACGCAATGTTGAAAGAAAGCTATTTTGAACGACAAACTATGTCATTTATAATAAACAGCTTTATTTGGTTGCAAATAAAATAAGCAAATAGAAGTACTTTAATATGTTGTTGATTTTTTAAATATTTTATTCATACATTCATAATAAATCAATTATATAATTCTTAAATATATATAAATGCATTTTAACAGAATAAAATCTATATACTAAAGCATTTTTAAAGACACATAGAAATCATGTTACTTACGATTAGGATTTAAAATATAAATATAATTAGGAGAAGTTAATTCTTTAATTTCTGTTATTGTTAAGAACATATCACAGAAAAACACAATATTTAAAATTTATAATGAACCCATACATAATCGTTCGCATAACATTTTTAATTGACGTTTTTATATATTTAAAAAATTAATTTTTATTTATTGATAAACTTAATTTTGACTTATAAACTTATATTTAAGAAAAATAATTATAATTTAATTTATATTAATTATTTTTATTAATATTTTATTATTTATATTAATATTATCGAATATTTTATTATTTTTAATATTCATTATTTTAATATTTTATATTTTTTTTTATTAATAACTATAATTTAATTTTATACAAACTTATTTTTTAATTTTAACACATATTACAAATTCATTCATACATATTTCAACAATACTATGCTGACTTTCTTCAATATATGAAAACTGGCTCCAAAAGTACTCACTAAATAGTATAAAACTGGGGTTTAGAAGCTTTTAAAGAGTAGATCTGTATGTTGTTGGACCAGTTAGACAACAGTCCAGATCTGGTATTTTTCAATGCAGGGGATTTTGACCAGATGGCATTTACTTTTAGATATGTTGCAAATTCAACTTTATTTGAGAAATCATGTTTAATACATAAAATTTCCAAAAATGCCTGAAAACGTTTTCACAATTTTGGCAAATGGTATAAGTAAAAAACTTTTTCATATTATCAGAAACAAATTAATAAAGATATGAAACTGTCCTTCTGAGATTATTTGCTATGCACATTTGGAGATATTAACAAAACAAAAAAAAATGCAATATTCTTTACTTTTATTTTAGGAAAAAAAAATCAAAGAAAGGAAACAGAAATTAGAAGAATCTGCTGGTTTACAAATGTTTCAGAACAGCGTAAACACATTGGTAAGACTTGAATTTTCATTGCTGAATAAAATGTGTCACGTTAATAAACATACCGGTGAAAAAAATTAGAGTTTAAAATCTTTCATATCCCATTTTTAATAAAATTTACGACTTTAAATATTGTAGTTTTTAAAAAAGGGCCTGATGGCCGAGCGACTGGCACTCGGTTCCACAGGTTTCGGGGTCGAGCACTACAAGCATTCATGATTTGGTTTGCTTTGTCGCTCTACGGTCATTTTATGGACACTTTAAGCTAATTAAATCGGGGCCTACAGTTTAACGTAGATTCCAAACTACTAACAAACATCCATGTCACTGCCGTGGTACCAAATGTCAGAGCGCTAGCCAATTGGCCATCGGGGGCTCAAGCATGCATGGTCCCCGGCGGTGCCATGGATGCATCTGGTGGTTCGGGATCCACTTTAAACCGTAGGTCCCGGTCTAATATGACTGTTAGGCTTTGGGCTGACAACCCTACCCCGTGAAATGAAAATATTTCCTGTTTCGGAATCTGTCAGTAGGCAAACAGCCATGGTCCACCATGGTCTGTAGTGCCAGAAAGTTAGTTAAAAAAAAAAAAAACCTCACAAAAATCGGATTCTGTATTTTTAAAACTATGCGTTTATTTCTCTTTACGAATAAAAAAACTAACATTTTATAACGGTATGGGGACAAGACTTTATACACTTAAAACACTTTATGCTTTTATAGATCCATCATAAAAATTATCTTATGCCTCTCTCTCTCTTTTTTTTCCTTCAGAGTGAACTCATATCATTACTTTTTGTTTACTTATTTTTGTAGTAGGAAAAGCAAAAATAATCTGATAAATATACTTGATAAGATATATAAAAATTTTCCATTTTCAAACTTAATGCATCGTACTAATTTTAAAAAATGGAATGAACATTTTGATTTTAGTAAGCTGCTCGTTTGAAAGCCTATCATAGTGCGATTTTATGTGCGTTAAATTTCTTATAATTTTATTTCTTATTGCTATATCCTTTTTTATTCTTTTTATTCACCCTTATTGCTGTTATTTTTATTTTTAAAAATTTCAAACTGCAATGGTTTTTAAAGCTAAATTTTAGATATAATATCATTCTGGTTATTTGACTTAGAACGAACGAACGGTTTTTAAACAGCAGCAGAAAGATAATTGTAAAAATATTTATAAAAACTACTTTCGACTCAATATGTTAGGTAGAGGAAAATTAATTCGCTTATATGAAAATTAAAAAAACAAAAAAAATGGTAAAAATTACTAAAATTTAAAAGATTTTTCCTTTAACAAGTTCTTTCATTAACACAGAATATTTTTAAAAGTCACATTCAAAAATATTTATCTGGTGATTAGAAATCAAATAAAGATACACTAAATATTCACACTCATTCA
Organism: Caerostris extrusa; assembly: GCA_021605095.1. Taxonomy (NCBI): domain Eukaryota; kingdom Metazoa; phylum Arthropoda; class Arachnida; order Araneae; family Araneidae; genus Caerostris; species Caerostris extrusa. Next base: position 19,615 of record BPLR01002489.1, read on the forward strand.
TTTCACACATCTAAAAATATCAAGAAAGCGACGCTATCTTTAAGTCAAAAACATTATAAAATACAGAATCATAAAGATTGTTTTTAATATTTTATTCTGATATCTTTTGTCTTATAAAACAAATATCCATGATTTTAGCTGGATTTGATAAGAAGGTATTTATAATAGTGTGGTATAAATATGTATCCTAAAAATTTTCTAGATAAAAGTCGGAAATGAAGCATTTGTACCTATATTTATTTTATTGACAGTTTTTGTTAACACGATTTTTAATTAAATAAGTGGATATCAGCATAAAAAAATAAATTAATAACTAATATTACATTAATAGTTTAAGTTTATGCGAATAAAATAAAAAAAAAATCACACTAAAAATATTATGTCTACAGTTTCATAAAAAAAGTCTTACTGAATTTGAATATACCTTCTCTTTCTGAATTAACTGGAACAAAGTTTTAATTTTCACATAACTGCATTATACAGCATCGTCATCATAAATAAAATGCAAATACCATAATTAATTAAATGTTTTTATAAAGCTTTATACGTTTTTATAAGCATGAACCGTTGTCTGTGCATCCGTCTCTTAGACCAATTCAAAGTTACCAGATTGTCTGCAGCATCTTTCTATGCACTTAAACCAACTTTCGTACGTCTCTCCTTCTGACTGAGTATTATATCATTGCACTATTATTGCGAATTGGCAATCATTTTAACTTATTGAAGATTTTTTAATGTTTCTACAGGACTGTACATACATTAAAAATATTGAAAATTTTATAATAATTCAATTCAATTTTGATACATCGCATATTCACCTAAGAAAAACTATTTTTATTGAATACCAAACACAAATATTTTTCCATTGGGAAACATTATAAACGTATATAAATGAGTGTATTCAAAAGATTTATTATTTCATTTTTCATTGTTATAAATTTTTCACATTAAACTACTCAACAATGGTATAGTTATTTTGCGACAACATTTTTTTTTTGATGCAGCATTAATAATGCTGGGCTAATGAAATAATATTTTTTGCTGTTATTTCAATCTTATTTGATCAATTGTGAAAATTTTATATAAATTCTGAGTTTTGTTACTTTCGCTTAAAATTCAAAGTAACAAATCATAAATACAAAACTACATGTTATGTAATATTTAAATAAATGTAACGTTTGTTTAGGTGGAATGGACAAATATGATGGTGAGGAAAATTGAATGTAAGAGAAAAGATCAGTGATTTGGGAGTGGCAGAAAGTGTTGCTAAAGAACACAAAGACCTGGGAGACGAAATTACATCTCAAGATGAAAGGTTGTTTGTTTTACATTTTATTTGTTCTTCGTGTAAAAGTTAAGATATCACGGGAGAGATAAGGGTCGAAATAATTGTTTTCATAGCAAGCAAATATGATTGCGTGATTTCTTAGCATTAATGAAGTCAGAACAATAAAAAAAAATTTTCCTTATCGTTTTACTGGCTGAATAAATTAAAATTTAGTATTTTTTTTATTTATAGCTTTGCAGATGTGGTCAATAAACACATAAAATTTTAACTAACGAATTTAATTGTCTTATTATTAAAACGAAGTAATTTCAGTTTAAAATAAAAAATAAAGGATATTCTTCATATTGCCTTTATTTAAAAAGTATAAATTACACAATTTTCGAATATAGATGTTTATACAAATGTACCAATTGTGAAAAGTTATTGTAATGAACCATTATAGCCTTGCGTATTGGTCAGTATTTATACAAATATCAATTAACTTTGACGAATGTAAGAGAAAATTTGTAAAAATCTTTTATCAAAAATATTTGTTTATTTTTAATAAAATTTGTTTTTTTATAAAAAAATATTTGTTTATTTTTAATAAAATTTTTGTTTATTTTTTTAAAATATTTGTAAAAAATATTTGTTTATTTTTAATAAAAACATTTTTTATTTTTAAAAAAGAATATTTGTTTTTTTAAATAAAAGAACATTTTTGTTTATTTTTAATAAAAGAATATTTGGTTTTTAAATAAAAATTTTTGTTTATTTTTAATAAAAATATTTGTACGTAAATATTTGTAAATCTAGAGTCGGAAAAGCAATAACTTCCTGCAAATAATTTTTTTAAAATACAAAAATTGAATCAATATAATAACAATAAATATGCGATCGCATTGAAAGAAAGTTACCATTGTTAAAAGGTACCAAATTTTTTGTTTTATTCCTTTTCCATTAAGGAACATAATGAGTAGAATGCATCTGATTTCATGCAGTGCATACAAATTAGTTTTAGATATAATCAAATGAAATTAATATAGCATTACAAATGCATTGATTAAGAATATTTAAAGCGGTTCCATTGTTTATTATCTATCTCTATTTTATTTAATAGAAGATTCCGTTCCGTATAGCGTTACGTATGACCTTAACATCATAATATAGGTTTTTCTCTAATCTAAAATGTTAAAATTGTTTAGATATCAAGCAGAAAATAGTTTTTGAAATTAAATTGATCTTTCAGATTCCAAGAGCTTGAACAGCTGGGTGCAAATGTTGCAAAGAATCACCAAGATGTGCAGCCTCTCCTTACACAACTGCAAGAAGCTAGAGATACTGTGTATGAACTATGGAGAGAAAAACAAATTTGGTTACAGCAAAGTTTTGATCTCAAGCATTTAATCGGGAGGCAGACCAGTTAAATAGCTTGTGCACAAATCAAGACACTCTTCTGGACTCAGCAGAATTAGGGGTATAAATATTAAACAAAAACTCGTTTTTTTAAAAAGAAATTATTATCTATTATGGCATTTATATATGAAAATTGGAGAATTAAGCAACTTTCATTTCAAAAGTACTACTTGAATGAAATCATAACTTCTTCATTATATGCCTCAAGTCGAAAAGTACGAATTCAACTAGGTTATAGCACCCACAAGCAAAAAAAACACATCTGAAAATATTTGAAAGATCATAAATATTGAACACTTTGACTAATCTCAAAACAATTCTAATTTTGAAATCCTCATCAAAAACTATTAAGTAACCAAGTTTCCGTCAAAATTGGGGATGGTGATGGTTATTTTGACATGGAATGGCCTATATATATATATATATAGTATATATATATATATATAATATGTATATTATATATATATACTAATATTTAGCATTATTGCATATTAACATAAATTTTTAATATTTGCATAGTAAATATTTTTAATATACTTTTAAAATTCTCATTGCTAATATATTCCAATAAATTTCCAACAATTTCAATTTAAACATTTAAAATGATGAAGCCTGTGCCCGTGGATTTGAATTAAATTGTTTCTGGTTTCTAATGATTATAAAAAGCATAAGCAAATTTAGTGTAATAGAATATGTCCTCGTTTTTCTATTGTGTTAATTTAGAATTTTACACGATTGTTCATCTTAAGAAGGAATTTCTTATAATTAGATATAAAATAATATCTAAATTTACCATGATTGATTAAATCCAAATTTTGATTAGAATATCCAAATTTTTAATTATAGAAAAATAGAAAAAATAAAATCTAATTATTTCAAGAATTTAACTATTTAAGACTAATGATAAAATTCTCTAACTTAGAACTATATTATGAAGAATACGCTAATTTTATATTAAATTATACTCATTTTTACTTATATGTTTGAATAGATTCTGCACAATTTTAAACAATGTTAATAAATTAATTAATTATTAATATTTTTATAATAAATAAATAAATGAATTAATTAATTAATAATATTATTTAATACATTAATTAAATAAATTAATTATTAATCATTTGCCTTAAGTCATTAAACTGAAAGGATTATCAATTACATTATAAAATATGGTCAATTTTGAAATTTAAATCATGAATTTGTGTTATAAATTTACATACTTATTTTTGAATTAAATATTTTGTGCATGATTTTATAGGATACGTTAAGTGATGTTGAGATCCTCCTAAAGCATCACGATGCCTTTACCCAGACTTTGAGAGCACAAGAAAGCAGGTTTAAAACACTGCAGCTAACAGCAGATGCACTCATTTCCTCAGAACACATCGAAAGCGAATAGTAAGATTTTTTTTTAAATGCAGCTGATTTCTTTTTAAAGGATATAAAATTTAAAAAAAATTCAGTTAGACAGTTCAGTTAGTCCAGTTTAAACATAAAAATATTAAGGAATCATATTATAAATTATACATGTAATATATTATTATATTATAAATGTAATATATTAAGGAATTATATTATTTCTGTTTGTTTCTTGAATTAAACAAAAGATAAGAAAACAAATCAAATAAGGCGTGATGACCAATTGACTAGCGACCTGTCCTTTGGTGCCATAGGCTTCAGATTGGAATGTTGGAGGCTGTGGCCTGCATGTTTGTTGTTAGTGGTTTGTTATTCATTAAAACTGTAGGGTTCAAAATGACCGTAGATCGCAAACCAAACAAATAAAACAGTTTATAATATGAAAATCAAGGAAACCTTGAATATCTCCATTGTTAAAATATTATATATATTTTTCTCAACATTTTCTAGCTTTGTAAATGAAACTTTAATACACTTTCATACATAGCATATTGCCTACTATTATGAGAGTAAGGAACGAATTTATAGTAGAACGAATGAGCTTTGGGGTAATCAGGTACTTGACAATATATTAATATATTGATACTATATAACATTGATAGCTTAACAATATATTCATAATTGTATTACAAGTTTTAATTTCCTGAAGGTCAGATCAAGACTTTTAAGAATAAAAGAAAATATGGCATTTTCAAAACTATAGAACTTAATGAGGTTTTCATTGAGTAATAATGCGTAGCATCATATTGATGTTAATGTTACTGTCACATGTTCTGTTATATATATAAATGTACTCTCAACTCTGTAGAAAATATGTAGAAATATTGTGGACTTATTAACAGAAACAAATCATTTGGAATCTTACATAATAAAAAATTTTAAATACAAGATTACTGGTAATACAAGTATTTCACAGGGCTCAGGTGATTAATTCAATTTTTTTTTCCTTTATGGCAAATCGCACATCTATCTACAATGTTAAAACTAATTATAATAAAAAATAGTAAGAAATACGATAAAGAAAAATGACTTGAATATGTTTTTTAGTTATTTCTTTTGTACATGAAACTCATATAGTAATTCTTTAATTTTTTTTTATTCTCAGTGAGTTATAAAACTATAAATATCTCTTATCTTGACAGTATTGCACATGTCATATATAACATACACATACATATTTATTTGAATACTGTGGGGATGAGTATATTTAAATACAATATTTATATAAAAATTAAAGCATTGCATTGCCTAGTTGAAATACTAAATTATGAGCGATAATGCTAAAAATTTCATAGATTTGTATAATGCATTTGCTTAAAAATATTGAACTCGTTGTTTTTATGCTAAATATTATTACCAAATTTTGAATTTTTTGAACGCCATTCGTAATTTTAAACTTAAAACTTTTCTTACAGTATTAAAGCAAAGTGTGAGCAAGTACTTGAATATCGGGAAAATATTAAAAAGAAAGCTGAGATGCATAAGCAGCACCTTTTGGATGTATATGACTATCAAGAATTTAGAGCGGATGCTCAAGAAGTTAGTATTTTTTTTTTTTTATTATTCATCCTTGTATTTCTGTGTTATCCCTTTAAACGTATTAACATAAAAAGTGCTATCGATTAAAATGCTCTCATTCTTTTACATCTGCCATAGTTTATGCTTTATAAGCCTAGATGAAATGGACGAAAGCAGTTTTGTGGTTTTGTAACACCTGCTTCGTAACGGACGTCAGAAACCATTTGTTCTGCAACATGTATTCCATCTGTGTATCACCCCATGCTGCCTTACACGATTTTCACTCATGAGTGCTTTTTTGTTTGAGAAAGGTGTAACATATCCTTCACGAGTAGAATCGCTGTTATTTATTTTTCGTCTATTGTGAGAAATTAATTTTTCGAGTTTAATTTATGTTGTTAATCCCTAAATATGTTCCATAAGTGTGTGAATAATTCATCCAACTTCTATATATGTAGAAGGAAGAATGTGCTTTAAGAAATTGTGTGATAAATATGTTTATAAAAAAACTGTATTTTCCTTAATTTGGCTTCAAAGTCATCGATCTAAATAAAAATTGATCCAACATGCATACACAGTGCATCAAAGATGGTGTATTTTGGGTTTATAAAATTAAATAAAACCAAGTAATTCTACATATTCTGGGATTCAAAATAAAATGTAGGAAGGAATTGTAAAGATCATTCAAAGGATGCCTTCAGGATCATTCATCAAAGGATTGAGTCATTTTTAGTCTATAAATCACATCACAAACTAATTTTTGTATGACTCTCCAATCAAATACATAGTGACTTTGAAAAGAGAAAATATTTAATTTAACATATTCTGTACTATTTGTCTTGTAGTTTATTATCTTTTATTTGCCGCCTGATAATTTTTAGTAGACTGTGACTAAAGAAACAAGACAGAGAATTACAGATATCTAAACTTTTTCCTTTTTCTAATGATAAAGAATTTTCAGTTACATTTAATAGCACATTTTAAGCTCAACAATATCATAAAAGATATTTCTAAGAATAGGGCTAATCTGTAAGGGCAAAGATTGCAACAATATTACCTCCCAGAACGTTCTGTGAAAATAAAAACATATTATAGTAGATAAAAATAAATGGAAAATTTGCTTTTAACAGAATCTGCTTTCATTTGTATTTACGTTAGTGAACTTCTGGAAAAAACTTGAGAATATAGGTGTAATTCATAGTAAAAAAACCCTGTTATTACACAATGGAAATTCGCTTTCTATTGCATATGCAATCAATACAGAATAAACATGGATTAAGGACACAGTATGAAAAAGTTAATTGGGTAATGGGAGCATTCTATTAAAATTAAAGCTTGTTTACACACGTACTTTTATTAAGGGGAATTGTCTTACATAATAAGCCGTATTACAAAAAAATGACTTAAATGAACATAATCTAGAAAAGCTAGAACTGTACGATAAATATTCTTGATCAAACCAAGTAAAATTTTGAATAATTGAAAATAAATTAGAACAATATGTAATTTCAAACGTAATACTTTTTGTAGCAAGTATACGATATAAGAAAAAAAAAAGTTGCACCTTTTAAACAGGATGAATCATAACTCCATATTGTTAAAAGTGAAAGAGACATTGTGAACAACATTCGAAAAATAGGAACTTTTCAAACCCCAATTACCTTTTAAATCCTCCGGTATATTGAATTATTATATAGCAAAACAGCATGTAAAGTTAAGCATCTTTTTTTTTTTAACAAAAAGTTTGATTGATGGATATCAAACGATCAAAAATAATTTTATTATTGGATCTAAAAATGACATATCGTACTACTTTTTCAATTCTTTTATTTGATTTTTTTTTTTTTTGTAAAAATAGTATCAGATTTTGTTATTATTTGAAACGTTTCTTTATGGTAAATGGTAAATGTTTTGAATATCAAAATTTCCAATATAATTTTCTTTGATAATTTCAGATGTCTGCATGGATAGCAGAAAAATATAAGTTAGCCACTGACCTGTCACAGCAAGATTCGACGACTAATTTACTTTATAAAATGAAGCGTCAAAAGACTCTTGAGGCTGAAATATCTGCTAATGAAGAAAGGTTACGAAACACTTATTCAGTAAGTGTGATTAACACATACATATACATCGTACTGAAATTGATAATGTAATTATATAAATGAGATTTTTATTCGTTGATTTCTTCATAGAGAGGTCAATCCATCTTAAACAAAGAATCAAGCTCAGATCAAGATTCAGTGGAATCTATCTTGGATGATCTCAGCAAAGCATGGAACTCACTTTGTGACATATTGGAAAGTAACCAACAGACTTTAAAACAGGCAATTGAACTTCGTGATTTTTGTCAATCTGTCGAAAGTGCACTCAAGAAACTTGATGATATCTCTCGAGTTGCTAACTCAACAAATTTAGGAAGAGATTTAAGAAGTGTAAAGAGCTTAATAAAAGATCTGGAAGTAAGTTTAGTATTATTTAAAGATTATCAGTCTCCTTAGTGTCATACTCCACACAAATATTATATAAATATTGATAAAAAATGTGTCCATTTAAGATTTTAAAGTGTAATCTAATAAACATAACATTGTTGTATTTTAAAAATATTGACTAAAAATAAATAAATTATAATATTTTGTATATGATCACATTATTGGCAACTTTACTTTGAAACATATATATCAATATTATGTCACTCGAGTAAAGATTTTAAAGTTTTATTTTTAAAAGCTAATCTAAAATTATTTCATTTAAAGCTTTATTCATTTCAGGTATTAGAAATGGAAAAGATACCTTGAATTCTAAAGTTTCAAACCTGGTTGATCACGGAAAACAATTAATTGAAATCAACTGTGGCGAAAAAGATGTTCAAAAACTTATTAAAAAGAAATGCAACAAAAGTAAATATTTTTCACATTATTTTAATAATTCATTATTTGCATTCTCTCGACGAGTAGCATAACAAGGATAAATACTTTTCTAAATCAACATTAATCATGCTCTTCTTTTAGATCTGAGGCTTTTAGAACATCCTATTTTAGAACGAAAGAAAAAATTAGAGACTTGTTTGAAATTTCACCAATTTAAATCTGATGTGGACAGAGAACTTTTGTGGATGTCAGAACAAATGACTACTCTTTCAACAATAACAACCTGCAGAAGTCTTTTAGAAGCTCAGAAGTTACAGAAAAAAAAATTGATAAGATTGCGATGGTTTACACAAATTCCTTGCAGGGAATGTTATTTTTATTAAACGACAAGCATTTCCTTTCTAGAACTTGGAGGTTTCCATTGCAAGTCCACAAAACTGTTGTGGAAAATCTGAAAGAAAAAGTTCTTACAGTGACTGAAGAAGAATGTCCTGTTGATGTCACACAGCCATGTAAAAAGATGCAAGAAGAGTGGGCCATTTTGCAACGTGAATTTAACAATCAAAGGAAAAAGCAAGTAATGCCTTGAAAGCCCAGACGGTAAGATACTTTGTTATAATTTTATTTAAGTAATGAGAAAGAAATTAATTTTTCGAAGTTATATACCATTTGATCGAAATCAATAATTTATAGAGGAATTTTTAATATATGATAAAAGATTTAAGGATTAGAACTTTCGAAAACTTTTTAATAGTTTTAATCCGAAGACATTACAGAAGAGATAATTTTTAATTAAGTTATAAAAGTAGAGCTGGGATGTTAATTGTTATTACTTTTTTTAACTGCATATACACTTACTGTTTTTTAACATTATATCTACGTGACCTGGGATCCAGAAGAATTACAAAGATAAAAATTGAGTTCAAGTTTTATTTTAGATGATTTCAAGTTTGCTGATAACTCGTGTGGCTTTAAAATTATAATTTTGGTGAGCTCGAAGGGCAGAGAGACTATATGATAGAATAATGTAATGGCATGATTCGTTTACAGATTTAGAGATTGATAAAAATCAGCTCGAGAGTTTCACCTGTAAAAGTACTATTGTAATTTGAGATCGTCCCAAATGAATTTTTCTTGAGAGAAAAATTAATACAGGATATTGGTTTTGATGCATCAGTTGCTAAAATAACTTTATTTTTCCAGTTTCCTTTATATTGTTCAAAAGATTCTTGATTAAATGATGTGGTAGTTATTTGGTTTGGAAGGGTAAATCATTTAGAGGGAAATAAACATTATTCATCATTTTTGTCAATTTGATGTAGATTAGAATTAGGAATGAATAATGTGTAAGAATTTTTCTAAGGATCAGAGAAAAAGGTCTGAAGGGGAATCGGGCGATTCAAACTGGGAAAACAATTCTCTAATCCCGAATATTATGAAAGGAGGATAATTTGTTTTTGAAAAAAGCGTTCTGCCAACATCAAATGTCTATGGAAGAGTGAAATTGGCTGGCTTTTGTATAACACTGGAATGGGAGTTCATTTGGGGAGACCTGTTGGGAATCGTAAAGCAATATTGTACGCTGTGGGATAATTTGGAGGTTACTGTGACAAGAGGAAAAAAAAAATTCAGAATCCAGAATTTCGGGGCCTGTGTCTTTCGCGTACCTCAAGTATCACTTTGCGTACTTCCTGTGTACTTCGACTCTCGGAGACCACTGCTGTAGAGAAATGGATAAGGATATTCTGAGATACGAGGGCTGGGTACTCAGAAATTAAAAAGTTTTAACAAGTAGTATGAGGGAGAAAAGGTTGGAATTCTACCTTAGGGGATCAAGAGCTGATTCGAGGTGTACGTAAACTTATATTGATAAACAATCACTATTTTACTTTTTAATGATATGATAAATGTGGCGCGTTCTTTAAACATCCTTTAACTCTTATGTAGGCAATATATTATTATATTATATATGTATGTAGGCAATATACTATAATAATTTTAATTTTAGTCATCATAATATGGAATCTATGTTAAACTGTAGGTCCTGGTCTAATTAGCCTAAAGTGTGCAAAAAAAATGACCGTAGAGTGACAAACCAAACAGCCATAAAAATAAACAAAAATATTTTTATGCAACACAACTCTTTAACACTTCATATCTGAGACATTTATTTGAACTTCATTACTTTGATGCCGTAACAGTTATGTTGACCTAACAAAAGATTAATGATTTTATCTTATACCAAAATCTTACACTTGTCTGTAAC
>BPLR01002490.1:0-13985 GCA_021605095.1 Caerostris extrusa
TCAATCAATCTCTGTCAAAATGCTCTACAAATTTAAACAACCATCTATGTTATCCTACGTTAATTAGACTTTAAGGGAATTTATTTATCCTCATTTTAACATTAAAATTTATTATAATGGAAAGAAATCAATTCACTAAAAAATCATCATCAAAAATCAAACACTCATTTCACATGTTTCTATTGCACATGCTCGACAAAGACAAATTTAGAGAGTGTATTCATTGGCATTCTTTCATGAGAATCAATCGATTCTTATCCAATGAAATTGTAGACTGTCTGATCGACGCCCTTTATACATTATTATCATGTCTGAACTTGATGCTGTCCTAGTAAAAAGTCCGTGGCGTCTCCAGAAAATTAAGTCATAACAAGTAATATATATATAAAAAATTAAGACAATTCCTACTTTTTTTTTTTTTCACGAATTGCAGAAAGTCCTTTACAAATAATGTTAATTCCTTTTTTTTAAGTTTATCTGGCGCCATCTATTGATAGATATATGCAACTTAAATCTAAAAAAGAAAATTAAATTAATTAATTAAATGTAATTACTGAATTAATATTTAAAAAAAAAAAATATTAACATCAAGTGTGACCCACTACAAGCTCAAAAAAAATGTATTTGAACTTGAGTGGATGAATAAAAAGTGTTTTATTAACGATTGAAAATTTGAACAAGATATATATAGGAGACTGTGTGAGCTAATAGAAGGAAAAAGAGAAGCTATAAAAAAAGTTATTTTTAAAAACAGATTAATCTTATCAAGCAGCATGAAAAATTTTCATTTCAAAAACTTCTTATTTAAATTAAACTCTGATTTCCACATGATGTGTCCATTTATGTGTGGTTTCAAAACAGGCATGAAATGTTAATATAATGACTGACTGAAGTCACGAGCTTGTAATTTATTTTGAATTGTCTGGATTTCATATAAACAGGCTATTGTTTCAATATCCTTCAAATAGTGTCAATTGATTAGTTTATGATTTTAACCCATCACCTAATAGAATTCCTCGGTCTGAATTGGGTAGTTTCTGTAGTATTTGAACAATTGCTTTTTCATAAAGTTCTAGATGTATTGAATTTTGTTATATTCCTGTCGCTATTGAATTTGATAGTTCTTGTGAGGATTCTGCACTTTGGGTTTTGATTCATGAAGTCTCTATTCCGTATTATGGAATCGCCTAAACTGCAGTTTTTAGAAAGTTAAAAATACAAATTGCAATAAATACACATTAAATATACATGTGTTAAATACACATTCCATCTATATGAGTACTCTTACTGCAATCGATTACAAAGCATTTTCATGTCAATTTAAAAAAACTTTTAAAAACCTCATTTTCCACCTTTCCTCTCAAACCTCATTTCCTTTTAAAAAGCTCTCATTTTTCAAACCTCAATAACCTCCCTGTTTTTGACCCAGATAGGGTAAATAACAATGTTAATGTGTTAATATTAATTGGACTGAATTTTTAAAACAGAATAAAAATATTTTGGCAATAAATGAAAATGTGGTTGATACGATTAAAAAAATTTACTTGGTAGGAAATGCAGTATTTAAAATCTTTATTCACACATTGCATATCTCCTTACAATTCACTAAATTATGAATAAAGGTCATTTCTGTATATTACTCATGAATTATAAAAATTGCTTTATACTGAAATAGCAGTCGAAAGTAATGGTAGAAAACAAGAAAAATGTGAACAGAAATTCCGAACTCTAGATTCAATATGAAAAGGTCAAAATTCTTTGCATATTTTTTTGCTAAGAATTTAAAAAATAATATAGGTACATTTAAAAGAGTTTTTCTTTAAAAGATGAGGTAACTTAATATCGGTCAATACTTTTAGTCTTGAGTTACTGTAAACTGAGGAGCGCCTTTTTAATACTAGTAGAGCCATCTATGTGTCAGCCTACGAGCGTTTCAGCCCACCTGTATATATATCTCCTACAATTCACTCAAATTATGAATAAAGGCAATTTCTGTATTACTTATAAAAAATTATTTTATACTGAATAGCAATCGAAAGTAAAAGTGGGAAACAAAACAAAACAAAAAATGTAAACAGAAATTCTTGAAACTCAAGATTCAATATAAAAATGTCAAAATTCTTTTGCATATTTGTTTGCCAAGAATTTAAAAATAACGTAGTACATTTAAAAGAGTTTTTTCTTTTAAAAGATGAGGTAACTTAATACTCGGTGAATACTTTTAGTCTTGAGTTCACTTTTTAACTGAGTTTCCCTTTTGCTATTGTTAAAAAAAAGCGAGTTATTTGACATTTTCAAACATTTCAGTTCTTCCATTCATTACGAATATCCCAATTCTTACAATTTACTGTCTAAAAAAAATTAAGCAATTTAAGTATTCAGAAAAAAAAATCTTTTTTTATAGTAGTTATTTTAAAGAAATGAAATCAGAAATTTTTTTGTCTTCAATTGTTTCTAAAAAAATGTCTGTAATATATTTAAAAAAAAAAAAAAAAAAAAAAAAAAATTAATTTTTCTTATTTCTTGTTGCCTACATATGGTTTTCATATTGTTAAAATATTTCAACTTAAAGAATAAAATTGCTATATTTTTTATGTTAATTTAATAGTTTATTTAATTATACTTTTATAAGCGGAAAAGTCTCTTCTTTTGTGGTATTCTTTTTTAAGTATATCATGACAATAACATTATTTATTTTCTTGCATCACTTCCTTTAATTATTTTGTATACAAATAAAAACAATATTTTTTTAATTTATTACACTATAAAAATTAATAATGTAAAACAAATTATATTTTTTTATTTATTGTAAATAAAGTTGTAACATCTCGGCTTATACTAGACCTATATAAAAAAAAAGTTTAACTTGGTTCATATATTTAATTTATAATTTTGAATTTTAACAATTCCTACTACTAGTTCACACACTCTCCTATATATATTTTTCTATATGATGAATAAATTATATTTTATTAAAAATCGTATATTTTGAAAAATCTTTTATATAAATGATAAAAGGTATTTATTCATATCTAAAGAAGACACAACTTCCCAACAAATCAAGAACAATTCGCTTAACTGCAACCGAACAATTGTAAACAATAATCAACTAGTATTGAAAAAGTGCCTTGTTATCAAATATCTCATATCGGCCATATTTATTTGAGTGAATATGTTCTGTCCTATTTGCGCATTATATTTTTTTTCTTACAGAATTGTTCAAAATACTCTTAAGCATGTAGTATATTAAAAAAAGTAAAAACGTTCTTTATGTTAGTAATGCATTTAATATAAAAATAATAATTTTCTATGCTTTCAGTAACACTATTTAAATATTTTATTAGCTATTTGAAAATTAAATTGTTGATTAAATTTAATTTATGCACAAAAACATTACTGCTGTGAAATTTTTTATTACAGTGGCACCATTAAAAATATGAATCTTGTTATAATAATTTAATATAAAGTTATTAAATAATTAATTAGCACATATATAATAATTGTGATATTTGTCAAGAGGAATGAATTAAATTTTATTAAAAAATTATGCAATTTTAAAACGTTTTATATAAATGATTTAATAAAAGATATTTATTTTCACACCTAAAGAAGACACAACTTCCCAACAAATCAAGAACAATTCGGTTAACTGCAACCGAACAATTGTGTAAACAATAATCAACTAGTAGTGAAAAAGTGCCTTGTTATCAAATATCTCATATCGGCCATGTTCTGGAATGTCTGAGGCATTGATTGGGCCACAGTAAGAAAGAAATATTCCTTTTTACTTAAACCAAAACGTGAGTGATCAACAAAAGAAATTCTATTAATGTTATTGCTTGTTCTAAAGCTTCAATAAAAAATAAATGTCGTTTCTTTTCTTAGAGTAGAGTCAATTAGGGGAAAAAGTTGAACTAAGTATTTACCTTAAGCTAGCTGAAACTTGTAGCAGGATCAAAAAAGAGATTCGCTTGTTTTTCTGAACTAAGAATTGAACAGAAATCTAGAAAAGAATTTTAAGGAAAATATAAATTTTTGAAATTGCATCCTAAATAATCTCTTTGAAGTTCAGTTGTTTGTTCATCTGGAATTTCAAAAAATAAAGTCAAAAATAAAATAAAATCTTCATTTCAAAAAATAAAGATTAAGTTCTTTTAAATAATAATATTTTATTACCATGAAAGTTTCTTCATTATCAGATGGCAAACAGTCTAAAAAAAATTGGACTGTTGCCACCAGACAAGTTATTGTAAAAAAAAGTAGAAAATTTACAGTATTAGTTTTTTAAATTTATTTTCTATACTAACATCATTATATTGATAAAAAAAATATAAAAAATAAAAATAAAAAGCTATGATAAATTTATTTAACCATTTTTTTTATTATTATTTTAATTTGAAACTGAAAATAATTATTTTGTATTCACAAAGTTTTACACGAGGCTTGAAAAATTTTATGTTCAGAATAAAATTTTCAAAAGACTAAATATGTCAATCAAAACTATATATTCCCAAAAAATATTGTTTCAGTAAAAATTGTTTCAGTAAAAATATTTTCCTTGCCTCCAGTTTAGTGTGACCTTGTCATTTGACAAGGTCACACATAAATAGAGGGAAGGAAATTAATTGTCTTTTATACAATACAATAAAATACAGTTTCGTACTATAAAGGAACAGATGTTAATAATTATGCTCCCTTTGTCCACAATTACTGAGGTTACTCAAAAGCTAGTTATGAGTAGTTATGAAAAACTAGTTATTATAACTCCCCATGCCAGTTATGAAGTGTATTAAGAAAAATAGACAAAGAAATGTGCAAAATAGTTAAGTAAAAGTTTCTTGGTCCAAAAACGGCGAATACGTTCAGAATTTCAGACATTGATTATGTCATGTTAGCATTTCGATTTTTAATGTAAAAAGGGAGCAGCCATTGTAACTTTGATTTCCGTTTTAGTTGTTTTGTTAGCTCTGCCATTAACTTTTTTTCAGTATAAAAACAAATGTAAAATGTATGAAACAGTTTCGCTCTAATAGCTCTATATTGATGTATGAATTTCAACAAGTTTCTCGAAGCAGTCAAATCAAGTAACATTTGTAATAAACTTATGAAGTCACAACAAACAAAAGCTGTCAGATAGGAGAGAAAAATAAAAACAATTCTGTAGAAATGAGGCAGTTAAATTTACATATATGAATCCTGCTTGGCAAATGGAGCACTCAACACAAATTTTAAATGGTTTAAAACAATTTTTAATCCATTTTTATATACAACGAATGTCATGCCCGTTTTATGATTAATGTCCATTATTGAAGAATACTAGATATCACACAAATATTATTGTATACTGGATTGTAGAAATATAACATATTTGTGAAGGATATGCCAAAGATGATATTTCTCATCTAATAACTACAATCAATTCTGATTTTTTTCTTAATTTCAAAACCAATTGTTGGTTATCTTGATACATCATATAGAAATCCATAACATCACATAGAAAATCACATAAGCCTTTACAAACAAAGCCTCATAAGTCGTTTAATAAGATTTGATAGCAATGAGTTAATCCGTCGACTGCCAACCTATCACCCTGGGGTGAAGAGTTCCCAAAAAAAGACCACGGGCAGTCTACGATGTCTCCTATGAGTGTTTTCCTAAAGTTAAGAAACACCATGGCTGTTACTCTGAACAAAAGCGCAAGCGAGTTCAGGTAATGGGTGAGCTTTGCTCATTGAGAAGTTATCTCAATGCGTATCTGACGATTACTTTTGGCTTAAAAACTAAATGTAAAATTAATTCTAAAGAACTGGCGCAGAGGTAACTCTGTTCCTTTTCTATTCCCCCTTTTTATTGCTACGTTGTGCTTTTAAATTCATTATAACTTTCCGACTAGTAATTAAGTTAGGTTTTATTTTTCGTTCGCTTTTTTACCCCTTTTTTTTGTTAGAAAAATAAAAGGATAGATATAAAAATTATAAAAATAAAAATAAAAATTATAAAAATGAAAACCAAACAAAAAGTATAAAAATGAAAAACCAAACAAAAAGTATAAAAATGAAAACCAAACAAAAAGTATAAAAATGAAAACCAAATAAAAAATATAAAATGAAAATTAAAGTCACAGGTTCTGTGATGGGCCTTTTTTGTGGGATTTGTTTACCTTTTTACCTTTCAGATCTTGGCTCTCACGTGTTCAGCATAATTCTCCAATCAGCGATCAGTAGGCAACCGGGTCGGGGGTTGTTTACGTTTGTACAATAGTCACGTGGCATCGACAACTGGTCCCTAAATGTACCGAATTTAAAACTTAACTTTTAAATTCTTTTATTTTTTATCTTACTTTTTTAAATAGTATTTTTTTTTTTTTTTTTTTTTTTTTTTTTGAGTACCATACAATATCTTAGAAACTTTAATCTTTAATTCCTTACTAACAATAAAGCAGCCATTTATAATTCAAAGCATATATATTAATTAAGATGAGGAGGTTTAAGGGGTATTTCCCCTGTTGGTACTCCGTAATCGGTACGCCAGTTGCCAGTTGCCAGTTAATAAGATTTGAGAACTTCATAATGCAAGAGAACATAGTTGGATGAATCATCATCCGAAACATAGCTGGAAAATGATTTTTCACTTGTTGTTTCAAAACTTTAAAAAATTTTTAATTACTTTACTTTATTAATTGATTCATAAAATTTCTTCCTGTTGGTCTCCGATGCATATTGCTCCAGTACTTTACAGCTTACTACTTATTTGCATAATCTGGTGATTTCATTTTCTTGAGGTCTTCTTTGCATCTTATCGAAGTTGAAGGTGCACAATACAATTTGAATCCAGAGCTGCTTTTAGAGTTATATGTAACTTTTCGTAAGCACCAAAATACAAATCAACCTCACAATTTGCCATCTTGCATCCCCAAATTTTTATTATGAACGATGAGTTATTTAAAATCTCTAACATTGCACAACATTTTTTATTATTCAAATTTACAAAAATTAAAAAAATTTATTTTTGGTTATCAGACAATATTGGATCATATCTGCTAATATATATATATATATATATACCTTGAGAATACAGAGTCAATTTTTAGAAATCGAGCAGCTAGTTTGAATCTGAAAAAATGATGCCAAACAAATGCTTTCCATGCATTTTGCAGAGATATTTTTCGACCTGAAAGTTCTTCTGTTGATTTTGGAATGAAGGGCGTTCATTTTCGAAATGTCATTTCTGAGTCTGTTTTTTCGAATTGATGTGGCAAAATATGGGTGCATTTTTTAGAAGGTCTCAAGCAGTGAAATCTGGGCAGGAGTAAGGAGTCGAATTTTTTATACAGGTTCTTCCCTGACTCTTTTCAGCAATTTTAATTTTCATGGTATTTACTAATGAAATTAAAGGATGAATAAATTAAATTAATTTTGTTACTTACTCTATTACTTTTTCTAGAAGTTGAAGGTTCATAATACACTTTGAATCAAGAACAGTTTTTTAGAGTTGTATATCATTTTTCGTAATCGTTAAAAAAAAAAGCAAATCAGCCTCACAAAAAACAATCCTGCCTCGAGCCGAAGTTTTATTATAAAATGATGAGTTATTTAAAATCTCTAACATTAAACATTGTACAAAAATTTTTTCTATTTTTTCTTTTTATTTATCTTTATTGATTTTGAAAAGCAGGTCTGTCATTTAAGAAATGTCTTTTCAAAGACAGTTTTTTTTAATTGATGTGGTAATATATAGGTGCATTGCAGAAGGTCTCAAGCAGTGTATTCTGGGAAGAGGTTAGGAGTCTGCCAAAACATTTCTGATTTCGGAGTCGAATTTTGTTATACCAATTCCATCTGACTTTTTTTCTGTAATTTTAATTTTTATGGTATTTACTAATGGAATTGAAGAATTTAGAAATAATTTTAATGAGTTTTATTGAAGTCATACATCTATAAAAGCAGTTCTTTCATAACAAAGTATTTTTTACAACTTTAAATGCTAGTATTTTCACTTACTTAAAAACATTGTAAATTTGCTAACAAAAAACCCCACCATATATACTATAAAAGTAACAGCACTGAAATTAAGAGACATTAATAAATTCCGAAATATTATAAAAATAGCTTAAGACCAGCAAAAGAAAATTGTAAATTTTAAGCAGAAAGATTATATATTTGTAAATCTTAATATTTTTTTAAATATATAGTAACGTATATATATTAGATATTATTGATCAGATCTTATTTCATTGTTAATCTAAGATAGCTTTCTATAAGCCTGAGTACCTCAAGCTCAGCCTTTTATAAGCCATTTTAAAAGTCTCTCAGTACTTAGCTGTTACGCTGCTAAAGCTGCAACTGGCTTACAACTGACTGTATTATTGACAACTGAAATACATTCGAATTACTTTCAAATCTGCAATTGAATTGCCCTCTTCTTAACATTTATTTTTAACATTAAGTCTTAAAATAAAAATGAAAATTACTTTTATAAGAGAGTGGGGGAGTCAAATTTTTAAAAAACAATTCAAGATTCATTCAAAAATTCTCGGCCCTTTAATTCTGACTTCGACTGATTATACTACATTTATGCTTTATTAATTGAAAAATAACCTCATAACAAAAATGACTCGCATTTAAAAACTAAGGTTATTATTATTTTAATATCAAACAGGTTCGTCAATTTTTACAATAGTTAAACTAAAGAGACTATCTTCCTCAGGATTTTGAATATATATTGGCAAATAATTTACTATTTTAAAACAAAAACAATGATCCAATTAAGCATACAACAATGTATGTATATGGAATGTATATTTATTCATAAAGAACCTTCATATATTTCCGAATAGGACAATATGTGTGTCATACTATTGCTATCAAACAGTTCAAATGATGTTTTAAAACATCATTGACAAAAAAGGTATTACATTAAGTTTATAGCATAAATAAATTTCAATACACGTGTTTTAATTAAATATATATTTAATATAGTTAAAATATAGTTATGTTATATTTACTATAATATAATGTATATATATATATATATATATATATATATATATATAAGGTACTAATAAAACAATTTTTTTGAAGCCTTATATTTTAAAGACGTGCAAACAACAAATATTTATACAGTGCATGATAATTAGTTAGCGACAAAGATATTTTTCGTATTGCTGTGTAATATTTATTAGGGACACGAGTTTCAATAGAAGTACTGTGTATTCTTTACCCAGCAAAATGGTATATGTAATTTCGCTAAATGGTAAGATAAGTAATTACCTAAAGTGGTAAGTAAAAAAACTATTCAAAATAAGTAAAAAACATGGCATCTCCTATTCTCAAAAAATTCTGAACTTGTTTCTTATTTAATTTATAATAACGTTTTTTTTTTTTAAACAAGAATTTTAAAAGAACACAGCAATCTGGTAGATATCGAATCAAATTTCCGAACTGAGAGTGATCTGTTTGAAACCCGATAAATGATAGCAAGTTATAAACTCTCAACCTCAAACATTAGGTCTTTAATATATAGTATATTTAAGTACAATGTGATTATAATTAAAGTCCCACTTTTCAAAATGCTGTAAAAAAAGAACCACTCTCCACAATGAGTTCAAATTTGAACTGATGATATTTGAAGAAGGAAGCGGTATGGTATAAAAAATAAGTACCAAAAATGTTTCAATTTATTTTTCGCATCTATTTGGTATGACCTTGCGTGGTGGATGGGCTTTCCACTAACAGTAACAGTGTCACAACTATTGAATGACTTGGAAGTCCTTTTTTTCGTCAAAAAACAGAAACAATCAAGCACATTGAACACTACGGTGGGTTTATTGTGCAACTTATGCCAAATACGTTGACGTCACTGGCAGCCGAATACAATGCCAAATGTGAATTAGCTTTTTTATGAACTCTTTTTTTCTTTTTGTTATTGCCAACTTACTGATCTCGAGTCTCAGGAGTTCCCACATACATTTTCTATTGGGTTCATGCCTGGCGAGTTGACAGGCCAGTTCAATACATTGATATATCATTAAAAATTTGATAACTGTTTCTGCTTTATGGTGATGAGCTCAATAGTTAAAAGTTAATTCTGCACCATCACCAAACCATTCAGAGAGCTTACACAAAGAGTCTGAGATTTTATGTACTAGTCTTGTTTCATAATACTTTGCACTATTTGAAGAAGTCGAGCATCTCTAAAAACCTATCACTGACCACACCATGATAGATGGGGCATCTTTAACCGTCGGAGCAATACAGTTAGGATGGTATTCTTCTCAGGCCCTCTCTACAAAAATTTGACTTATCAGTCATGGATTTTAAAAAGGACTCGTCTGAAAAGTAAATCTGTTGAAAAAGAAAACGTACATAAACTTCATGGCATACTATAATAATTATCACAATTAATATTTACCCTTTTCCAATCTTCAGCTGAAAGATTTGTACCTATTAAAATCGTTTTTTAATCAATGCCCGATTAGGTCCGGCTTGCGATATGGTTTTCTTGCCATCAAACCAAATTCTAAAGTTGTCGCTGCATGGTATCTACAAGTCTTCATTACTTGTCGTGCACCAACTTGAATATCTCTGTCATTTATATGTTTAGTTAACATGCGATTAGACATTTTTCGATTTTCAAGGTATGCATTACGGATTTTTCCTTCTGTTCGTGAGCTTTTTATGCTTTTTTTCTCCCGCAATTTCCTTTACTGTTGCTTTTTAAACTGTCTTCATATTGATTTTCTTTTTAATGCTTTTTACCAAACTTCCTGACATCCCTACAATACTAGATATTTCATACTATTTGCCTTTAACAAACCGGGTATTTCGCCAATTTTCTTCAGTGACAGATCTGAAATATTTCCCATTTTGAGAAAAACAACAAATCTATTTTATAGAGTTAACACTTAACCACGAAGTTATTTAATAGAAAATGTTAAGCATTGGATATAACACATCATTATGTAATCAACAATAAATAATAAAATGGAACAATTCATCCCCTGAATTAAAAAGAGTCTGAAAACCTCGAGTCAAACACACGTGTCATTTTATCAACACGTTCTTGACAGTTCTAAAAACAGTATTTTTGTACAGATGGCAGTACAGTCATTAACAGTGCCATGCTTTAAATTTAATGAAATATAGTATTGTCTACAAATAAGTGATTTTTAACGCAATTACTGTTATGGGTCTAATAATATATATATATATATTAAATAATCGAAGTTACTGTGCAATTTGTTTACTTAAATTGCAAAAAAAGAATTATTATGTTATTGGATCATCACAGTACTGTATTCATTTTTTCAAGTAAATACGTTGCCTGTCAAAACAAGTTATTAAAAATTTCAGTAATAACAACTATTTTCAATTTTCATGCTAACTTATTAAGTTAATATAAGTTTCTAGAAAAATAAAGGATTTTTTTATAACCGTTTTAACAATTAAAAACTTTAAAATACCAAAAAATTATTTTTTTCCCCTACAAAAATAAATTTTAAGCTTCAGAATCCAAACAGCTTCCAACAATAAAACTTTGAAAATAAACTTCAAAGTTTATTATAAAGTACGTGCTATGATACGAAAGAAGAGGTGATTCAAAAGAGGTGAAAAAAATAGTAATATTTTTTTCCAACAAAAGAACACTATCAACGAAATGCATCTCAACTTTTAAAAGAGCTTTTATGGCTTTTTTACTCAGACTTGACTCAATTACAAAAGTAGAAAAAAAGATATTCGCACAAAGAATTGGATTGCTTTAACTTTCTTAACAAGGAGGGCGTTTAGAATCTGAAGAGGCGAAATAAAAACCTGGTATTAAAAAACAACCATCCATTTATTCAATTTTTGCCGGCAGTTGCTTAATTTGAGTAATTAAAGGCGAACCTTCAGAGGAAAGAATTTTAATGAACTTTTCAAGGTATCTGGCATGTAGAGACTGCTCATGAGAAAATGGAGTGAAATGTAGCCGTAACTTTAACCTTTTAGTTTCATTGTCCCAAGAAAAGGCTTTCAGGTTTGATTATTTTTTTTTAGGTTTAATGCTTTAATCATTTATTTAGACGTTTAAAAGAATTTGAATTCTAGTGGAAATCAAAATGTTTCGACGTGAATTTAATTATTGTTGTCACGAGGATTAATTTTCATTTAAAAAGAAACGTGTTTAAAAAGCTAATTTGTTTGATTACAATTAGCCAAGAGTGATTTAATTATTTGTTCATCATTATGTTAATGGATATGCTTGCAATGTATTACTGAAACCCTCTAACTGCGTGAGGTACCCTACAAAAAAAAAGAAGATCATCATTTGGAGAATTATTTTTTCTGCTTAATTATATATACTATATATTGTAGTGTGCGGAAGCAGCCATATTGTAACTGAGTGAGTTGGGCTGAGAAACTTGAGGCACAGTTTGGGAAATCACAGTTTTATTTTTATACACCGCACAGCACCACACACATGCAATTAGAAATAAGATATTTAACACATTTAAAGGCGTATAATTATCGATTCATAGAAGGATTCCTCTTCAAGCAGAAAACCCGAAACCAAATAGCTCTTAGAGGGTGCGAAATAAACTTTTTCCTGGTGAGAGTCTGTAGGCTAACGACCATTTTCTCCTAATGACACAAGAGGCGCTCTTTCAAGCTGAGGTTTGGTTTGATCCATTTTGCACGCTTCTTTGTGCTAAAGTGTGAGCATGTCTATTTATTATTATTATATAATCGAGTTTTCTGTACAAAATTGTTTACTTAAATTACAAAAATAGGATTATTATGTCATTGATAGCCACAGTATTACTACATTTACCTCCGAAGTAAACACGCAGCTTGTTTTAATCAAGTGGTTAAAAATTACAGTAATAACAAATTATTCATGGCAACTTATTAAGTTAACCGAATTTAACTCGAATTTTTTTCATTCGTATTACCAGCAACTCGATTTTAGTGATAAAGATCATATTCACATGTAAGTTTGATATGTAAGCATTAAAAGAAACATATTTATATTGTTATTTGCATTGTCTCCGTAGCGGAGCCCTCGAGCTTTCAAATCAAATTTTTAAATGGCTCCATTCCGGAGCTCCAGTGCAAAGGGTTTAATAAACGTTTTTAGAAAAAAAAAAAAATAAATGATTTTCAATGCATAAAAATGGATAAACGACAAAAATAATTTTTTTTTTCCACAAAAAATGCGTTTCACCCTTCAGAATCCAAACAGCTTCTAACACTAAAATTTGAAAAATAAACTTCAAAGTTTACTGTAAAGTACGTGCTATGATACGGAAAAAGAGGTGATTCCAAGAGGTGGAAAAAATAAATAGCAGTATTTTTTGCAACAAAAGAGCACTATCAGTGAAACGCATCTCAATTTTTTAAAAGGGTTTTTAGGCCTTTTTTCAAGGCTTGACTCAATTACAAAAGTAGAAAAAACTACCTGCACAAAGAATTGGATTGCTTTAACTTTCTCAACAATGGAGGCGCTTTAGAACATGAAGAAGCGAAATAAAAACCTGGTACCAAAAAGCAACAATCCATTTATTCCTTTTTGCCGGCAGTGGCTTAATTTGAGTAATTAAAGACGAAAACCTTCGAGGATAGAATTTTAATGAATTTTTTAAGGTATCTTGTATGCAGAGACTGCTGACGAGAAAAAGTGGAGTGAATCTAGTCTAACTTTAAACTTTTTAGCTTCATTTGTCTCAAGAAAAGGCTTTCTGGTTTGATGTGTTTTTTAAGTTTGATGCTTCTTAATCATTTATTTAGATGTTTAAAAGAATCGCGAATTCTAAGCGGAAATAAAATGTTTCTGACGTGAATTTAATTATTACTATCACGAGGATTAATTTTCATTTGAAAAGAAAAAGAATATAGAAAAGCTAATTTTTGGTTACGATTAGTCAAGAGTGATTTAATTATTTGTTCTTCATTATGTTAATGGATATACTTGCAATGTTGTACTGAATCACTAACTCCATGAAGTTT